>JANAVB010009399.1:15005759-15084146 GCA_029216955.1 Iris pallida
GTAAACTCAATGTCTCGGTCAGGTAGTAGTCCTGGCAATTTCTTGGGGAATACATCATCGAACTCGGTGATGATAAGGTGCTGAGGGGTGTCATGCATCATCATATGAGTCCCCGATGCAGGTGCATCACAACTATCTCCGTCTTCTTTGGTGAACTCAAACTCTGCCGCATTCGATGGCCTAAAGATAATACTGCTCCTATGACAGTCTATGAGAGGGAAATGCTGGCTCAACCAGTCCATTCCAAGAACCACATCAAATGTCAGCATAGGGAATACAAAAAGTCGTGCCTTTATCTCTCTGCCATTTATCACTACAGGACAAAGTCTACATACACCACTAACAGGTACAACTCCTCCTCTAGTGAGGATTCTAACATTCTTAGCTAAGGGTGTGATGAAAATGATGTGTCTTGTGGCAAAACTAGTGGCTATAAATGAATGCGTGGCTCCAGTATCAAATAATGTAATAGCAGAAAAAAAAATGTAACTAAAACCATACCTGCTATGACCTCTGCCTCTGTCTCTACATTCTCAACAGCTAGAGAGAATGCCTTTCCATGGTTCTGTCCTGGGCCTTGAGCTCTGGCCTTGTGGTACTGTACTGTCTGTGGTGGTAATGGTGGACGAGGTGCTGGGGCTGTAGGCCTCTGGGCCTGATGTGCCTGAACTAGAGCCTGCTGCTCAGGACAATCTCTGGCCAAGTGTTGTCCTGATCCACATCTCATACATAAGCCCAAACGAAGTCGACAGTCATCTCTGATATGCCCCTGCTTTCCGTAAAAGTTACAGGTGGGCTTCTGATAAGGTGTGTGCCTCTGCTGGAACTGTCCGATGGCCCTCCTAATAGGTCCTCCCTGTGTAGCTCGGGCTGGTGTAACTGCTGTGGTATGGCGTCTCGACGTCTGCTGCTGCTCCTTGCGAAAAATCTCTTGAGCACGAGCTTCTTCCAAGATGGCTGAATGGGAGACTCGGGACTGGGTAGTCGTATAAGACTTGAGCTCTGGTGCAAGCCCCTGGTGAAATCTCCTCGCCTTCTCTAACTCTGTCAGAATCAATCCCACATCAAATCGACTCAGACGATTGAACTCTGAGTCATACTCGTCAACTGTCATATTCCCTTGCTTCAGATGAAGGAAGTGGTCGTAAATACCATCTCTGACATGAATAGGGAAGAACCTCTCATAAAACGCATCATAGAACTGCTTCCAGGTGATTCCAGTGCCTAGTCGTCTCTCTTCCGCCTTCCACCAGTAGTGAGCATTGTCTTCTAACAGTAGGTCCACTGCTGTCATCCAATCTCGAGCTGGCAACTGGGATGCCTTCAGTAGCTTCTCTGTACTAATAAGCCACTGTGGCACCTCTAATGGCTTCTCTGTTCCTCTAAAGGCCTTAGGGTTCATATCTGTGAAATTCTTGATAGAGCCTTCATAAGGATGCAGAGCTGGTGCTGGTGCTGGTACTGGAGGTGGTGGTGGAGGTCTAGCCAATGCTGCCATCATCGTCTGTCTCATTAGCTCAGTCTGCTGCCGCTGAGCCTGCATTATGGCGTACATAAACTGAGTAGTAGGGCTCCCATCAGTCGGTGGTGGAGGCATCTGAGGTCCTGACTGTGGGGGAAATTGCTGAGGGAATGGTGGTGGTAGAGGCAGTGGTACATTCCCTTCCTGTGGCATGGTAGTGGTCTGTCCAGCCTGGCTGCCTGGAGGTGCTGCGATCTCTGGGTACTCTGTCGTCGGTGTCGTAGTAGGCTGCGACTGTCCTGGCTGGTATGGTGTCGCTGGAGTCATGGGAGGATTATGTCCTTCCGGGGTAGCCTCTTCACCAGATGTGAGGGCCAAGGCAGAAGTGCGTCCGCTTCTTAAATGCATACTGTTGGCACGAGGAAGATAAGTTGATATTAGGAAAGATTAGATATGAGGTAAATCAAATAATCAAGGAAGTTTCAAAAGATCGGAAGTCAAGAGGTAGTAGTAGTTCTGGATGAGATATTCCTATTCCTATATGCAGGCTTGTTGGGCACAGTCATGTAACCCAACAATATTAACGTTGACCTGCATGGGCCACCACAAAAACATGTAACGCCCCAGTCCCAAAATACATAGGACCAAGCACGTGAACATGCCAGCTGCACAAATACGAAGAATACTCCAATATATGAAATCCTCAAATATGCACATAAGTTGTAAATAAAATAATCACAGGCCAGAAATACATATCTAATCTCATCACAGCTCAACAAAGAAGATAATAGAGTCCAAATAAATAAATAAGAGTATCAAAAGATAGTCGGGTGAACATACTCACTCCAAACAGCTATGAAAAATAGTCTCACAAGATCGGAGTCCAATCTCCACAAATAGAAAGAAAAGAGATATAAAATAATGTCTACAACTGTCTCAGATAAGAAATAGAGTAGAAGTCAAAAGGTACTGCCTCGTCATCAATGTAGGATAGCTCCAATGCCGCTCCGTACTCCTGTGAAAAATTGTCTAACCCTGGAGAGATAACCAGGTCCTCAGAGGACATAGCAAGATACAAGAAAACACCATGCCATATAAACTATGATAATATAATAAGGAAAAAGGTATGCATACAATCGGGTTCCTGACCATTCTACTGTGAATATGCAGTTGAGATACAATCCTTCGACGCATGAGCCCTGGCTGAATATAGGATCCGGTATAGTCCTCTCTTGGGCACCAGTGATCAAGCGCGTGACGTTCCAAGAACGACAGTGGCCAACCTGAGAGGCTAATCATACCCGTATCTCCAGCGGAGCTTTCGGGTTACAAGGGAAGTACAATCGAAGCCCATACGTCAGGTAATGTTCTCCCCATCCAATGCCTAGTATTATCATCTCCATAACTGACATGTACCCCTAGTAACCGCCAAGTCTTCTAGCATGCAACTCTATTGGCAATTATCCCTATCCGTCGCACGCTCCATACATATCGGTGGCCAGCCGACTATACGGCTACGTGTCCTACATGTGACTCACATCACGTGATACAATAGGTGTCAAGGCCGTATGAGATATACCAATACCTCAACATCAATGGGTGGTCACTAGACTAAGTCAATGCAAGAGAAATAAATAAGGCGAGAAAAACGACCGATAGAGTCGCTTGCACCCAAGTGCGACTTGGATGCGCAGTTTAAATATCAAGAAATAAGAAATGCTAAAAATAACAACCGAAACTAAGAAATATAATAATCACAGAGTAAGGTGGCAAGGTATCTTGCCTGATGGTTCAAAGTGGCAAGTCCAAGAAATCACAATGTCAGCCAAAAAATGTCACAGTCTCCAAACAACTCCGGACGCTGAAACAAACATCAAAAATGCACTCGGTGTAAAAGATATACCTAGAAAATGTCGATCCAAAAGTCAAATTCTGGAATAGGGACACAATCGTAATTTTGGATCAAAACGATGTCCGTTGTTGGACCCGCTTTGCACCGAAATGCGTGCCAAAGTCTATGGTCTCTAAAGTCGTCAAACTACATGTCTACGATTTCAGTTTAAGGAGAGGAACTCAACGATATGTCCAGTTTTGGATTTCGATGAGCCGTGTACAATTTTGCCTGTTTGAGTGGGTCGCAAGGCCCGCCAAAAAGGGATTCCGATTCGACCTTCTCAGAATCGAACCAAACTTGGCACACGGGACCAGAATTTCGATCCAGACCTGTTGGAGCAAGTTTCGTCTCGAATCGACGACCGTACACGAAGTTATGGGTAAGTTTGCAAAACACCGATACGGGGGTATCTCGACGGATACGCGTTGATTTCGTCGCGCACATGCGACGAAACTGAGTTCCGTCAGTTCCCACACGTCCGCAATGTCCATACGCGCCTTTCGATGCATATAGTGCGCGACCATGTCTCCCGGTTTGTCGGGACGCACGTCGTATCGGGGAAAATTCTCTAAAATTTACTATTTTGAAAACAGTTTTTCGCAAAAGTTAACACGGATTTAATTCTTGCACAACAATCGAAATACAGATCTACAAGTTGCGTTTTAATCGTGGTTATGTTGTCTTTATATGTGTTCAGTTACTTTTACAAAACTGTCGAAGAATCACCAAGAATTTGGCTTCCAATTATGGGTTTGGGACTGCCCTCTATACTGTTTTTCCGCGAGTTTTCTCGGGAAATTTGAATCGATTTCTCGATTCACTCTTTGGGTTTTCCCAGGTTCTACCTGAAGGGGTTTGTAGATGATTATGTGGTCGTTGCCTAGGAGGCGACGGGTCGAGAAATCATTGCAAAACATGGGAAGAATACAACTCGAAAATTGTACCTGGAATATACGAAAACAGTGGAGTCTTCTTGCTCGACCGTCGGGTTGGGGGCACTTCGCGGCGGCACGGTGGTTGTCTGGCGGCGGCGACTGGTCGGGGGCGTGCGCATGAAGGCGAGGAGGGTTCAGGCGAAGGGGTAGCCGTCGATTTGGGGTGAGTTAGGGTTCAATTTTTTTTTGCGGAGCAGTATATATAGTACTTCTGCCGCTGCTGTATTCTTATTAGGATTAGGAGTTGCTGCTCGGGTTGCTAATAATGGCAGCTGAGTTGGTCTCGGTTTTAGGGGGTCGGGTTGAGGTGGACCGGTCCCACGTGGGCTGGTCCCCTCCCCTTTATTATTATTTTTTTTCTTTACTGAAAACAATTATATATATATATATATATATATATATATATATATATATATATATATATATGTTATATATATATGTATATATATATATATATATGTATATATATATATATATATATATATATATATATATATATATATATATTTATATATATATATATATATATATACATATATATATATATATATATATATATATATATATATATATATATATATATATTTTATATATATATATCAAAAAAAATATATATATATATATATCAAAAAAATATATATATATATATATATATATCAAATATATATATATATATATATATATATATATATATATATATATATATATATATATATATATATATATATATATATAAAATATATATATATATATATATATATATATAAATATATATATATATATATATATGTATATATATATATATATATATGTATATATATATATCAAAATATATATATATATATATATATATATATATATATATATATATATATATATATATATATCAAACTATAAGTATATATATTTTAGGCTAGTAAAAAATTCCTCAAAAAATATTTACAAATAAATTCCTAAATTCCTAGATTCTATTATTCCTTATTTAATAGTAATACTAACATGCACACATATAATATATACACACATGCATTTATTATACTAATAAGCTAGTAGCAATAAATTTATAATTAATAAAATGTATAACAAAATTAATTAATTTATAGAAAAATTAATTATAAATTATCGGGGTTTACATACGAGAAACTCGCATTCATTCATCGAATAAGTCAAGCCGACCATTGTACTCCATATAATATAGATAGAATACCAAGTCTCCGACAAGAACCCAAGATATACTGCCACTACCTGGCCTGCAACTGAAAGACAGATCCAAAGGTCATAACTGAAAGAAGACCATGAAGATGGTACCTGAGACTCCCAAGGCATTATCTTCATACTGATACTACAGCTGCTCCTGGTACTGTACATTCAATCGCGCACTGAGCTGCCTAACCCTCTGAGCCCCCGATGGCGGTGGGTATTGTGCCAATGGTTGAACATCTAGTATTGGCCCCAACTGCTCGTCCACTGTTGGAGGTGATAACTGAGTCGACTGAAAGGACTGTAGTAGTACATCTGGTGTAGCTGGTCGTCATCGAGATGTCGGATATGGGCAAGTGCTAATTGAATGGTCCTCTGCTCCACAGCGAAAGCATTGCCTATTGGCCGTCCGACAAACTGATCTGAGATGCCCTATCTTGCCATAATAGGTACATGCTCTTGTTCTGCTTGATACTGTTGCTTGTCTTGCTGCCTCTGAGCTTGGGCCTGCCTATACTGCTGAGGCCTCTCCTGATGGAATGCATGGGATTGTGTCAATGAAGGCCTCTGAGCTCGTCTCTGCTGAACAGGCGTTGGTGCCTGCTGGTTGGAAGGCTGGAAGGATGACGATCCAGCCGGACTCCTCCTGGGATAAACTTCAATCTTATGGTCTGGTGATCTGCACGACAAACATAGAAAGTTGGCCCTTCGATAAGTAAGATGAGTGTGCCCTCCCCTTCCACAGAAGGAACTTACGGTTGGTAACTCCTGGTGCTGGTATGGACGTTGGTCTGCTGGTACTTATGATGGTCGTCGGGGTGAAAAGCCAGATACGGGTGAATGGTACCTCTTACGACCCTCAGTTCTAGATGTGGTCCTCCTAGCTATATGCTTCCGCTCTCGTACTACCGCCATGGTAGGTAGGGCTCGATATGCTGACTCGCTGAATGACTGGTACCGCCTGGCTCTAACCTGTACTCCTTCTGGCTGTAAGTCCTCGATTTAAAATTCCTCTGGTACTCCTTGCATACTACGGTCTATCAACATCTGAATACTCTGGTAGAGAACAAGATCTCATTGTTGTTGTGACCCCATCATTTCCTTGATAATCCCTATAAGTGCAGGTACATCAGACTGATCTGGAAATATCTCTGCTCGGACTGCTGACTGTACGGACACAGCTAGCTGATCGGGATTGACTGACATCTCTGCCCTCGGTTCAACTCTCGACTCTGTATTCGAATGCTGAGACTGATCCTTCATAACTGGTCTGAAAGAAGATTGCTGACCTGCCATCGGGCAGAACCCAAACAAGGTAATCAGAAGGATTAGGAACAGTGCCCCTGAAAGTTAAAGGACACAAGGATCAAATTAAGGAAATAGAAGAGATCAACGATCAAGGCAGATATCAGGTCAAAGGATCGAAGGTAGAGAATAATACGAAGGATATCAGTAAAGATAATTGTGACTGAGATAACTAAATCAGTAGCCCCCACATTTCTGATAAATCAGACCTGCATGGGCCACTACTAAAACCTGTGTCACGCCCCAGAACCAGAATACTGGCAAGTGGGGACGGACAAGGTCAGCTATGCAATTCCAAAGTACACCAGTACTTTAAAATAACGTATAAGCTGTCAAGACATGGGGGTTACTTCTACAAGCCAACAGTCGATCCTAGGTCAAGCAATCCTAGGTATCTCAATCATATGCAATTATATAAAGAACAAGAAGTATGATCATCAGACATACAATTGTAAAGCGTCCCAAACCATATATACATTGATGATTATGAAGCTAGTAATACAAAATGGAGAACTAGCGAGAGCAATAGTTATACATGATAAGCTCTAGCTATAGTCTAGAATACGCACATCATGTTTAGGCCTGTAGGCTAAATATCTAGAACCAAAATACGAGCTAAACATGTGCTCGGAGGCTAAACACCACAAAAGAATAATGTACATATCAAGTGGGAGAATAAAATAAGAAACCAACTCAGGTACTCTGGTGCTCCGGATAGTCACCATCGAGTAGATGGCACGGAAGATCCTCTGGACTTCTCTATCAGATATGGCCAAACAAAACTAGTGGGGTCAGACCCCTAAATAGCAAGAACCACAAAGGAAGCCAAACTATGAACTAAAACCAGCAATGACTAACATAGCAATGGTTAGAGATACAATTAAGTAAAAGCAGATCGAGACTCGTGCACTATCAATGCACTTATCCCGAACATGGAAGACAATAAGTAAAGCATCATGTGATATAAGGTAATTAACATGTGACATAATATAAAGTGAAGACATGTTAAGTAAACGAAAACTTGAGAATATGTAAAATCAACTGGTCATGTAAACATGTGAGATAGTCGGGTCATGTGAACATGGTGACCCAGCATAGGGATCATGTATAGCTTGTGAGATAACTGAATCATATGAGCATGTGAGATAACTAGAGCATGAGAGCGTGTGAGAACTATATAGAATGACAATGATAGGATGACTTAGGAACTATTCCGGAAGTCAAGTTAGAACCCGTAAACCAAACAAGGACTGGGGTTGTAACCCTTCTTCTGAACAGAACTTAGTCTCTAATTAATGTATAGCATAAGGATCTTGTATAACTTGTGAGTACCTAATAGGACAACAAATGATAAGATGACTTGAGAGCTATTCCGGAAGTCAAGTTATAACCCTTAAACCAGACAAGGACCGGGGTTGTAACCCTTCTCCGGAATAGAACTTAGCCTCAGATCATTCATTGACAAAAGTAAAGCATGAACAATAACGTACAAAAATAAACATACGGACACTGCTTAGACAAAACTAGACTGGACTGGACAGACTTCATCCATCAAACACGGCCATGCAATGAGTACGGCTTGATACGTTAACTAACTAGGGTTATCACAAGCCTAGTTACTAACAAGATGCAGTTTTGAGAAACCGAATCCAGTTACCTGCCCTGCAGACTGTTCGAATTATCCAGGCCAAAAAGAAAAGTAAAGATGGATACATCGCCCAGGAGACTAATGTATCCAAGATATAATAGTGGATACATCGCCCAGAAGACAAATGTACCCTATAGACATATAATGGTGGGTACATCGCCCAGGAGAGAAATATACCCTGCAACACTCGACGGTGCGCCGGAAGTGTGCTCATCATGACAGATGGCTCCAAATCCATTCAGGTTGGGGCCGGGACAAAGGGCTTGCAGGTAACCGGAAAATTCTTTCCTCCCAATGATCTAGATAATCAAGCTAGTTGTTTAGTCATTAACGTTTTCTTGTTGGATTCTGGGTGTAGCATTCCGCAGAATCCATCATAGACATGATATGCAAGACTAGACAATACAAGAAGGTGTACTATAACAAGCCACAACAAGAAAATATAATAAGCTGGAAGCTAGGATTACGCTATGATGAGCCACTATAGAGAAAATACGGAGTACGTCATGATAGGCCACTAACAAGTAAGCAAGGAAAGACATGTACAAGAGTGCACCACGATGGACCATTATCTATTAAGCAAAGAAGACATGTAACATGAGTGCGCCACGATGGGCCATTATCTAGTATGCAAAGAAGACATGTAAAATAAGTGCACCACGATGGGCCATTATCTAGTAAGCAAGGAAGACATGTAACATGAGTGCACCACGACGGGCCATTATCTAGTAAGCAAAGAAGACATATAACATGAGTGCGCCACGACGGGCCATTATCTAATAAGTAAAAAAGTGACATGTAGCGTGAGTGCACCACAACGGGCCACTATCATGTCAAAAAAATCATAGACGTGAGGATAACATGTAGAAAGATCTCGACAAAAGGCTTATCATAACATGTGAGAAGGAATAAAGATAACAACTACTTGGCATAAAACAATAATTAAATCTGCGATAGTGTTGAGTGTATAACTGGTGTACAATAATTCTCTAACTGTACATATCATCAAATCATGTAAAAATTTATTTGTTAAAGAAACATCAAGTTATTAAGTCGGGTTATCGCAAATTAGGCTAAGTACAGAAAACATACAAAGAAGATCAATGACATTTTATGGTTTATTTGTATATGAACACTGATTAAAGTGAGATATGAAGATTCTTGAAGCCAAGACAAAGATCTACAACTTTCATGTTGGGAGCTGTGAGAAATTTTGGCCACAAATCCGCCAAATAGGACATAAAACAGCTAAAAAAAGCCAAAATATGGACTATATGGCACTATGCACCTATACGGACTGGCACTATGCGGCCAGGCACTATGCAGCTAGGCGAACTGGTACTATGTGGCCAGGCACTATGCAGCTTATGCGGACTGGTACTATGCAGCCAGACACTATGCAGCTATACGGACTGGCACTATGCGGCCAGGCACTATGCAGCTATGTGGACTGGCACTATGTGGCCAGGTACTATGCATCTATACGGACTGGCACTATGCAGCACTATACGGCTATGCGGACTGGCACTATGCGGTCAGGCACTATACAGCTATGAGGCCAGATACTATGCAGCTATGCGGCCAGCACTATGCAGCTATGCGGCCAGCACTATACAGCTATACAGCTATGCGGCCAGCACTATTCATCGTCTCTGCCAGAATCAGGACAGATGAACATAGAAGATGACCAAATCTTACTTTACCATAACTTCCTCAAAACAAGTTGAAATCTAACTTTTCAAAGGTGAAAATTTTGTAGAATCAAATTCTCTACCACATGGAACAATTAGTTTTCGAAAACAAGTAAGTTTGATAGATCAAACCCAAGAAAATCGAAAATATTACAAACTTGGATCTACAAGAATCCATGAAAATAAAAAACTCCAAGTTCTAAAGAGGCTTATAATCATGTAAGGAAGAGTTTAGAACAAACAAAATAATATTTGTCCAACATTTGACAAGATGTACTTGCCTTAGGTTGGAAGAGAAAATGAAAAGAAGAAAAGAAATAAAATAATGGAGGAGAGAGAGAAGTTTGAGTTTTATACAAAACCATCTCATATCAAACCAACTAAACCAAACCAAACCAAGTTGAACCAAACCAAATTAATCCAAGTTAAAATTAAACCAAAGCAAGGCCAAGAAAGACAAGTCAAAATACGGGTCACCTGACAAAGGCCAGAATTCTGTATACGTACACTAAAATACGTATAACAGAAAACGGGAGTGACAGGCATGTCGTCGGCATACAATAGTACACTGGCGATATGTCGGTCAAGAAAAAAATCTATAAGTTGAATTTTTTTTAAAATGTTCCGAAAACAAATAAAATACGAAATACAGTACAAAAGTACGTATCAGTATATAAATACCGATACTGTGAGACGAGTCTCACAACAGGGAAGGCCATGTTGGTTCTTAGCCAGCCTGCCACTCTTAGGATATGCTTGGATTGAGGGGAAAAAAGTAGAGTTAAGTGGGGTTAAATGAGGGGGAGTAGAGTCAATACATAGAACCTTGTTTGGATTAGAGGGAGAGTTAAGTAGGGGGTGTTTAATAACTCTTGCTTAGATTGGAGGTTTTGAGTGAGTGGATGATTAATAAAAATATGATAGTTACCAAAATAGTCTTATTACATATGTCATAAAATTAAATTTGATTGAAATTTTGATTAGAACTTGTCAAAATATCTTCACAAATTAGGAAAGTACGAAGCTACGTACATGTTGAAAACAAAAAACTAGTGAAAAAAATTATGATATTTTATAGAACAAATAAAGGATATTTATGACTTTTTAAATAAAAACTCTTAGTCCCCCTCATTAACCCTCCAAATTGGGGTGGGGTGGGGGGGGGGGGGGTGGGGGGGGGGTTAAAAAAATTGACAAATGAGGGTGAATAAACCCCCCACTTAACCCTCTATAACTCTCCCTCCTAAATCCCACCCTCAAACCAAGCATGATTTTATTTTTCTCTCACTTAACTTTTTCTCACTTAACCCTCGATCCAAACAGACCCTTACTACCAACACAAACACGTTGCTAAAAAAAAAAAAACTCCTTCATATTTACTTCTGTTGAGTTATCCTCCAAATAAATGAAGTCTCCTGCTCCAGCTGTCTGCAAGTACTGACTGACTGAACTACTCTTCAGTTCCTTCACATATTTCTGGCATGTTTTTTACACCCACTCTGCCCCGTTCCATCTTCTTTTATACTCTCACGCGCCAACTAAGTTGGCGCGACCCCTCTCCCGTCCTCTCTTCTCTCCCTCTCTCCTCTCAGCTAACGCGTGCACCAATTGAGTTGGCGTCCACGCCAACTCAATTGGCTCTCCACCTCTCTTTATTTCTATTTGTGTACGCCAATTAAGTTATAGTGTCCTTATCGTCCTTGAAAAAACGTGAAGAAAAAAAATGTGATGTAACATTGTAACCATTATTGTCCTTTCGGTAATGGTGATAATAGTTAATGTGACATGTTCTGGGGATAATAGTTGATGTCATGGATGGAAATAAGATGCATCTTAATTATCATTATTGTCCTTTTCCATAAAGTAAGCTGCATGTTGTGGCGGAGATGAACTCTCCATTATCTAGGAATGGTACTAGAATGATATGTGTGGGGAAGACTTTCCATAGCTTGGGTTGATAGTAACTGTATATCTAGAGCGACATGATTGTATTTGTCTCTAGCAAGCAAGCGGAATCAGCAATATCTTTGCCGACATATCTGTTCCGAAAAATGTGTTTGTCAATAGAAAAAGAATTAAGATGATAGCAAATGTAAGTAAATTACATGATAAACAGCCTTCAACTTCCCAAGTCCCCTAAGGGCAGGGCTGATCATCGTTCAAGACCGCTAAGGGCAGGGCTGATCATCGTTCAAGACCGATCGGACAGCCACCGTCCATATCTAAAATTTTTAGAGGTGCAAGAAGAAAATTAAATTCGTTCATATATATATATATATATATATATATATATATATATATATATATATGGGAGCGGATCAAAAGTTCTCCTTAGAAAACCCCCTAAAAACTTTCCTCACTCTAATTCGTAATATTAATGTTAATATTAATGTTAATGTTAATATTAATTTTTTTTATTTTTTTATTAATGTTAATGCTAATGTTAATATTAATGTTAATGTTAATATTAATATTAATTTTAATGTTAAGTTTAATGTTAATTTTAGTATTTAATGTTAATATTAACATTAATATTAACATTAAATTACGGATTAGAGTGAGGGGGTTTTTAGGAAATTTTCTAAGGGGATCTTTTGATCCGCTTCCTATATATATATATATATATATATATATATATATATATATATATATATATATATATATATATATATATATATATCAAAATAAAAAATATATAATATTATTGAAAAATTAGATAAAAATTTATATTACGTCAAAATAGTTTAAATATAACTTAATTTATTTTAATCAAAATTTATCATGTATATATTTTTAGAAATTTGAATATTTGTTTAGATAATAGCATGTAAGTTAGTTTAATGTGATTTGAATATTGAATATATTTTAATTTGAAATATATATATATATATATATATATATATATATATATATATATATATATATATATATATATATATATATATATATATATTGGTTTTTTTGTTTTTTATTTTTTTAACCGAAACCCCCCTTTTATTGATGTATCAGGCGCAAAATGCCGAAGCCTATACAAAGAGCGCGACTCGCGCGAATGGAAAAGGAAAACTCAAAACCGGCCAGCAACGATCGCGACCGACTGGACCGGACCCAAAGTTAGTTCAACATCCTCCAAAAACTGCTCGCCGAGTGAGAGCAGCGGTTGCTGATTTTTGTTAATCTGTCTGAGAACCTCTTTGATAAGTTTGGAGGAACTGAGTTGGCGGCCTTCATATATGTACTTATTTTTGTTCTTCAATAAAATCCAGATGCCGGCGGCTGCGACGATCTGGTGCCTATGGGAGATACTTCACTTGACGAGTAGATCGTTGAAGCCCCCGACCTGCTGGTTGGGTGACATCTGCTAGAGAGGTTGGACCACAGCTGAGAGGCGAGATCGCCAGAGTGAAGAACGTGATCTGCTGATTCAGCCCTGGGTGAGGAGCAACTGTGGCATCTCGACGCAAGGCTGTAACCGAGGGAAGTAAGGGAGTCGTCCATGGGGAGCTTTCTTCGTTGCGCTCTCCAAGTGAGGATCGACCATTTGATTGGGATGCAGGATTGCCAGAAGGGGGCGGTGAAAGGGAAAGGCTCTCCGGCGACTCTAGCCGCAATTCTGGCCAAAGCGAGAGTGAACTCACCCCCATTGTTCGGGGACCACCGCAGAGCACCGGAGGTGTCTCTGATCATCAAAGGTTCTGCGAGGCTACGACCTTGGAGAATACGACGCCAATTCGCCGACGCTTTGCAATTAGCCGTAACTATCGTTGGGTTGGAGTGTTGAAAGTATCTGGCTTTCATGAAACGAGTCCATATCGAGTTTTTCGTGCGCACCTTCCACCACAACTTTATGAAATAGGCATCAACAATATGCGTTAATCTGCAGAACCTCAGACCGCCTTCGTTGGTGGGTTTAGCCATGGTGTCCCAGTTGGCCCTGTAACACCCAGTTTTCCAGATGAGGGTAATTTTGAAATTTTGTAATTATAATTATTATTTATTGATATTTATTATACATTATAATTTTTGGTGATTTTTAATAATTTTTAAACTATTTAAAAACTGCTTTAAGTCATGACTTATGATTTTGATGTGCTGCCAGTGAAACCCTAGAGACTGCATGACCTAGAGCCTAACCATGTCATTAGGATGATTTAATTATCATTTTTAGCCTAGGGGTAATTTGGTCATTTTGACTTATTGAAATTATTTGATGATTTATTGAATTGGTAAATTCTAGTTTGACTTTGACTTGTTGAGACCTAGTTGACTAGCCTAGAACCTAAATCTAGCTATGGTAACCCAAGTCTAGCTTGAGTTAACTCATTTTAGTCATTAGAGATTAGTTTTAGAATGAGAGGATTAGTTTAAGTGAAATTATTTCATGGTTTGTGGTTTTAATGAAAGGACTTGTGATTAAGGACTTAATGACTTGTGACTTGGCCCATGGCCCATGATTTGACACCCTTACCCTAACCAAACCCTAAGTGACCAGCCACATAGGGATCTCCACCCTATATAAACACTTATTCATTAGGGCTTGCCTCTTTTATTTTATTTCAACACATAGGAAAAGAAAGGTACTTTCCCCCTTTCCAAAAATTCCCATAAATTCATTTTAATTCCTTTTTAATCCTAGTTTGTTGCATTAGAACCTAATACTCTCCTATTTTCTGATTGTGGAGTTTAATCCCAGCTTTGGGACAATTTGGGAGCATTTGGCTAGCAAGGAAGAATCCCCCATTTGGAGCTTTTTCATGCTTTTTTCACTTATAGGTAAAACCCTACAAATTGTATTTTTATTTTGATTTATTTGAATATTAGGCTAGGCTTAGGTGTCCCCTAGCTATCCCTGGAATTTGGGTGAATTTCGTGTCCGTTTGGTGTCCGTATCGGACACGTGTCTATGTGTATTACTAGGTGTTTGATGAATTGCTTGAATGGATCAAAACATTTTAATTTCGAAAACTAATTTCATGGATTTGTAGCCCAATGTGTGTTCTTTAAATTCGTGTCCTACTGAGCACATTTCTGGACATGTTTCGTGTCCAAATTTAGACACACACGCACGTACGAGACCCCGGTGCGCAGTCCTGCTGCTCGGGTGTCCCAGCGGACACGACACAGCGACTCAGGTCACAAAAATTGGTGGACACATTCTCCTAGTGACGGACATGACACCTATAAAGTTTCAAGGGTTCTCGTTTAGTGTGCACGAAGAAAATCGACTTGCACTGGTCCTAGCCTGACACGAGCGCGCACGAGAATCGCGTCGGATACGCGTCTCATGCACGCGACACGCTACTCGTTGACATAGTGCCGGCTGTTTGACATGTCCCCCTAGTCTAGGCGTACACGTGTGCATGGCCACGTGTCACCACGTGGCCTGTGTCGTGCTCTGGACACACGTGCACGCGTGCACGACGCTGCTGTACACAGTTTTTGTGTCTGTGTACGAGCAGTGTTTGGACACAAATTGTGTCCAGTTTCATGGACACTTAGACACTCCACAATACATGCACACATGGATCTTCAATTACCAACCTTTAATTTATCAATTTATCATGATTTTGATTTCGAAATTGGTTTATCTCATTGGACTGATACGTGTATCAGTTTGTGTATTCTGAGAAATTATTTCCTGTTTTGAACTGGTTTTCCCTGTTTGAATTCCATGTTTGCATCTTACACAAGTGTATTAACTACTGCTAGTTGGGTTTTACATGTTAAATTGGGTTTTGCAATAGTAAAATGGATTTTGATCATGGGAATGGGCTGAAAAGGAAAGACTGATACACAGTTCTTCCTGAAATTGAACCCGACTTCAATTCCCTGTTTAAATGAAATTTAGTATTAATTACTATGTTTATTTCACATGCATTTGTGTTAGAAATTAGTGGAGGATAGCTAGGCTTGATTCTCGAAATGGAAATTTCTGAAACATAGCTGATACATTCCTGATTGTTGAAATCCTGAACCTTTCAATTCCTAATTAACTGATTTTTGGATGTTAGATTGCCATGTTTTAATCCATATTGCATTATTTTAGCTGACTGATAAGGATTGGTAGTTGGCATGGGATGATAGGGGTTTTCGAATTAGTGTTGACAGTTAGCCATTATGAACTGTCAATTCCTGAGAATCCTGGGAACCTATATGCTAACTGTCATTGCCATTCTTGTATCACACTGTCCCATATTGATTTAGTTTTCTACTTCACATAGACACCACACCCTGTTAAAAACCTACACCCACATGTTATAGCAATGTGTTAACGGTCACTGTTTTCAGTTTTACTAAGATTTGCAAATGGCCATGTTAATCCCTTCAATATGTTAGTTAACCGCCAATGCATTCCTGCACTTGGCCATGTCGGCAAACATCCATTCCTTTTTTAAAAAAACTGAAGTTTAATTGACAAATTGGTCCATGTACATGTGTATTAGGCCATTGTTGAGTTGATCATTGTTTAGTGTGGGTTTTATAGATTCAATTTGATGTTGGGTTTTGATAGTTGTACTGAAATTTGATTCCTGAAACTCTCCTATAAACTGTCAACTAGATTACACATGATATCACTGTCACATGAGTTCCTAATTCTGGGAACGTTCACTGTCCTTGATTCCTATTCCATTGTATCACACTATCACACACACTCTATACTTCCCTCTCACAGATAACTCTTAACACACACACCACACCACTCCTCATGCCCCCTTTCTTGTCCTCTCTATCACAATATATATATATCTAAGTATGTAAATATGCATGTATGTATATGGTAAATATATGCAAATGAATGTAAGAATGTAATATTGTAGGAATGTATATATGTATGCAAGCATGAACACTACTTATAGCTTACCCTATATAATTAATGTACATGTGCAATGATATCTTACATAATGCAACATATGAATACAAGCATATTATGGAGAATACCCATGTCTATGCATATAGAATCTTGCAATGAATGAATACATGCATGTTATGTTTGCCTAATGCCAATATGTAATATGTATGCTTGTGTTGCCTTATGGTTGCTTATGATTGTGTTGGATGCTAGTCTAGGCTTGGTTAGGCCTAGTGAGACTTGACTAGACTAGGATTGATCTAGTTGACTAAAGTGTTGACCCAGAGTTGACCAGATTTGACTTAGAGTTAACTTTGACCTAGATTGACCTAGAAATCATGTAGATTACATCGTAGACTTCATTTGCCTTATTTTAAACACATTATAACCTGTACTGCTCTAATTAGGACATTGTGACTCCGGTCTAGACATCTGACATTATACTACAGAGTATCAGGCGAGTACATTCTCTGATAGTTCTCTCATTTACTTGTCAATTACTGTACTTCTGTTCTAGTAAGTTTTATGTGATTCTTACAATACGTATGGATATTTCTGGATTCATGTATGCGACACACATACCATCTTGTCTGGCCTCTATTTTCTGGAATCACTACTGGCATCACCTTCTGGAATTACTACTGGAATCTACTGGAATCATTGCTGGTATCATCATGTTTGGCTGGACTCATCTCGATTCTCGTGTCTTGTACTGGATTCACTTGTATTACGGGGCAGAGAAATATTGAGTAAGGCATGTAGACATACCCCAAATCTGGAATCTCCTAACTGGAATCTACTGGAAGCATAGCCGTCTCTCGCCTGATCAGTGAGAGATGTGCCTAATACCTACAGCCGTTTATATATCGATCTCAGTATTTAAAACATACTATTAGATTATAGCTGGTCTCACCTGGATTCTTGATCACTGACTAGAATAGTCTTGTACTGGATTCATCTTGTATTAGATTCGTCCCGCACTGGATTTACATAGGATTATACTTGTTTACATTACTGTTTGGACTTGTCATATTACTCTAGTTCAGCTAGATTTATTTTACAGTCTTCATTGCCATGATTCTGCTCTTGTTTTAGTTACTTACTTTCCTTGTATCTTATCTGTTTCTCTATACCATCACCTGAATATAATCCACCATGTTCATCAATAAAACTGTCTATAACTGCTTTATAGTTCTCTGTCATTTACTTGGGTTTTCTTGATGAGTTGTACTCGTTCCTGTCCTGACTGGACCTGTTGTAAATTTTACAGATAATTGCCCTGAGGACACGTGCCCTACATATTATGGACCAGGAGATGGCTTAGCTACCTATGGTCCCGACACTCAGGAGTGATCGGGAGATTAGCTAGTTTGTCTTATTTTAGCTTTCATGTTTAGAACTGGAGTTATATATAAGTTGAGTTATATAGTTGAGATTGTCAGAGATTATATTATTTAGTTGTTGGTTTTATTTCTGTTATTTAGTCTAAGTTATGATCTTCTGTGCTATCATATCGTGCTTAGACTGTGATTGAGTTTATATTATATCTATACTTGTCCTCCGTTCGGAGTTGATATTTTGACAAGTACATTTTATAATTGCGAGATTTGATTGGTTAGATAGTGACCTAGAATAACGTTCTACCGTCGACACTGTGGCGTAGGCTGGGCGTTGTTACGTGCTCGTACCCTCACAGTGGGTGCGGGTCATGACACGTTTTTAGTGGTGGCCCATGCAGGTCGAGAGTCGTATTAGTACGATATCGTGGTAGTACGACGACTTAGTTGTACTGCTACGAGCCTGCGATAGGATTGAGAGATTGGCTTTAACGGAGAGGTACTCAATCACAGTTAGGACTAGTTGAGAAGATTCCTGGGATGACCCTTGAGAATATCATTATAAACTATCTCGAAATTCGATTCTGACAGTATCTGTCTATCTTTCTTGTTCATCGTTGAATTTGATTCTTGGTATTCACTATTGACTTAATTTTCTACCAAGATAACATTATGGACTAGGTTGCCTCGGTCATGGAATCTAGAGTCTTCTACAGCCGTATCAGCTGGTTGGGCGATGAGATAGAGTCTAATTTTGGATGTATTTCTCGGGTGTGGGAATTTAAAGTTTTTGCAGCCAAGCTAGCGACAATACGAAAATTTTAAATACCATGATTCTAGAGGTATATACATTAGTTGTGGACTCTATGAATTATCGCAGCCATACTTACTGGTGTGACGAGGATTCTGGTAACATGGTTCTGGATAGACGGGTATGATTATCAGATTACAGAATAAATACCATATAGATGGTGCCCTAGTATATTTAGTGCAATATCAGGGTGGATATTACTTGAGTGTCATGGATTAGATAGAGGGAGCCAGGCCACCTGTAGCGCAGCACCATGCCCTGCACCATCAGAGGGATACATCCCAGAGAGGGCAGGGCTTTTGTGCAGACAGTCGAGTAGACCGACGCTACGGGTGACGGGTTAGCAGGTCTGTCCTTCTTGTTCTTCTTTCCATCTTGTTGTGTGATTCCATTAGTACCTATCAGGATATTGCTTGTGATTTGCTAGATAGTGTAGTGACCCTGTTCGAGACTATGAAATCACGACCAGTAGGACTGTATTGTATGTTATCTTCGACCTTAATTTGTTGGGGGGTGACCTAGTAGGGATACGATCGTCTTAATTTCGAGGACGAAATTTTTCTAAGGGGGGTAGGATTGTAACACCCAGTTTTCCAGATGAGGGTAATTTTGAAATTTTTTAATTATAATTATTATTTATTGATATTTATTACATATTATGATTTTTGGTAATTTTTAATAATTTTTAAACTATTTAAAAACTGCTTTAAGTCATGACTTGTGATTTTGATGTGCTGCCAGTGAAACCCTAGAGACTGCATGACCTAGAGCCTAACCATGTCATTAGGATGATTTAATTATTATTTTTAGCTTAGGGGTAATTTGGTCATTTTGACTTATTGGAATTATTTGATGATTTATTGAATTGGTGAATTCTAGTTTGACTTTGACTTATTGAGACCTAGTTGACTAGCCTAGAACCTAACTCTAGTTATGGTAACCCTAGTCTAGCTTGAGTTAACTCATTTTAGTCATTAGAGATTAGTTTTAGAATGAGAGGATTAGTTTAAATGAAATTATTTCATGGTTTGTGGTTTTAATGAAAGGACTTATGATTAAGGACTTAATGACTTGTGACTTGGCCCATGGCCCATGATTTGACACCCTAACCCTAACCAAACCCTAAGTGACCAGCCACATAGGGATCCCCACCCTATATAAATACTTATTCATTAGGGCTTGCCTCTTTTATTTCATTTCAACACATAGGAAAAGAAAGGTATTTTCCCCCTTCCGAAAAATTCCCATAAATTTATTTTAATTCCTTTTTAATCCTAGTTTCTTGCATTAGAACCTAATACTCTCCTATTTTCTGATTGTGGGGTTTAATTCCAGCTTTGGGACAATTTGGGAGCATTTGGCTAGCAAGAAAGAATCCCCCATTTGGAGCTTTTTTTATACTTTTTGCACTTATAAGTAAAACCCTACAAATTGTATTTTTATTCTGATTTATTTATATATTAGGCTAGGTTTAGGTGTCCCCTAGCTATTCCTACAATTTGGGTGAATTTTGTGTCCGTTTGGTGTCCGTATCGGACACGTGTCTATGTGTATTACTAGGTGTTTGATGAATTGCTTGAATGGATCAAAACATTTTAATTTCGAAAACTAATTTCATGGATTTGTAGCCCTATGTGTGTTCTTTAAATTTGTGTCCTACTGAGCACATTTTTGGACACGTTTCGTGTCTAAATTTAGACACACACGCACGCACGCACGAGACCCCGGTGCGCTGCCCTGCTGCTCGGGTGTCCTAGCGGACACGACACAGCGACTCAGGTCACGAAAATTGGTGGACATGTTGTGAAACCCAGTTTTTGTATGTGTAATATTATTATTTATATTAGTATTATATTATTATTATTATTATTATTATTATTGTTATTCTTATTATTATTATTATTATTATTATCAGTAACATTTTTGAGTTTTAAAATCAATTTCGAAAATGATAAACATAGATTTTTGGGTGGTGACCCAGACCCGATTCCCGAACCCAGACCCGGTTCTAACCCTATTCTTTGAAATCTGATTTGTTTTCAAAAAAAATAAAAAAAAATCTTTTGGATCTGGTCCAAGTTGGACCAGAACCCTTCCCCTTCCCACGTTCTTTCTCCTTAACTCTCTCCTCCTAAAATCACTCTCACCTACAGCACGCAAACCCACTCCCTCCTTATAACTTCCTTCACCAAACCCACTCACAACTCCAACTCTCTCTCTCTCTCTCGCTCACTTCTCCCAGAGATCAACCCCTCTCTTTTTCCCTCTTCCCGAACCCACATAGCCCGAGCTCCCGAGGCCCTCGCCCGACGTCCCGTCGGCCCCTCGCCCGACGCTCCGTGCCTTCCCAGCGCCTCGTCGCTCCCCGGACCCCGATCCAGCGCAACTCCCGCTGTTTCCGTGCCCGGCCAGTACCCCAGTACTGACCCCGAGGCTGTCCGTTGTTCTGGACAGCGCTCTTCGCTGGATTTCAACCCCGATCTGTGGATTTGTGCGTCCCGAGTCCGAGGCAACCCTTCGGATTCCGTTATTTTGGGTAATCCCTGGTTAATCACAGTAGTTCGTCCCTCCCCGGTGTCGATGATGAGTTGGTCCACGAGTGTCCTTTGGGAAATTCGATTTTTGGGGTGAACGTCGTTCCCGGGATTTTCCGAGGAATGTCGGGAAGTTTCTGTTAGTTGGTTTATTTATTTCCGAAACTTTTCGGAGATGATTTTCTAAATATTTTAGTTTCGGATCCTTCCGATATTGTGCTGCGATGTTTTGGTTTAGTTTCGGACTCCCGAATTTGTTTTCAGTCATTCCGAATTAATATTTGGAATGTTTGTGGTTATTTATATATATATATATATATATTGGGATTCTCTGGTTTGGGATTTTGTAGGAAAATATTGGCACACTTTCCTAGTTTTTGGGTTGACCAAAAATAGAGGAAATGCTGCCGGATTTTCCGTAAAATTTAATTATATTTTTAAAATAATTTTAAAATGGATTTCAGAAAAATATTAATATTTTGGATTTTGGGCGACGACCGTATTGGTCAATGGGCCCTGGCTAAGTGCAAACGAAACCGGCTTCGGCCGGACGTTGAGGCATTAGCCTATATGACGATTGGACCATATCTGAGACTCACTAAATATTTATTTTATTATTATTATTTCATAATTAATTATAGGAAGTTATAGAACTAACGACCATTTTGTCTTATTTCAATTTATGTAAATAAATTGTAATGGGCATTAGCCCAGCTGGTTGTTGGCTCTGTGACCTGTAATTTGGTAGCATAGGATTTTCTGTTGTTTTTCTGGTTTTGCGAGTTCTTTTAGCGTACGCGTAAATCAAAATTGATAATTATTTTGATATAAAAAAATTAATAAAGTTTTCTCACATTAAAATTTACAAGTTTTAATATCTAACAATGATCATGTATTTTTCACTAAAATAAGAAATTTAGTTTTATATGTATAATTACGAAAATACAAAGTTTTAATCAAATTAATTTGGTAACGACGAGTTTTTCCAAAATACAAGTTTAAACGATCTTTCCCTCGTTATTAATTACAATGCACCGATAATCACATTTTTGTTTGTGATTGCATTAATAAAGATTAAAATTGATTAGGACACAATTAGAGATTTTAACTAGCATAGTTAGCTTGGTAAACCTGGATTCTGAGTCGAACTTCTCGAATGTAGGATTACGAGGACGAGTCTAATTTCCATCTCGAAGTCTTCAACCTTTCAAATCCAGTCAAACCAAGGCAAGTACATTTTGTGTTAGTTTACAATTATTTAGTAATCGTTTTAATGCAAGTTTAAACCACGATGCAACACGGAACTCTCTCTGAGAGTATTGACTGTAACTACTGTAACTACTGTAACTGTTTGGGGACTGGGGGAGTAGTGTAATGAGTATGACCACATCCAAACTACTGTAACTATATTAGCTTACCCCTCATACACACGGGGATAAGCCGTATTTGAACTGTAACAAACCCAAGCCGGTCATATTCATTGCCTATTCACATCACAACTGTAACTGCTAGAATTTATTCCAAATTGTTTAAAAGTGTATGATTCTATTATTATTTCAATTGTCAAATTAGCATGAATTGTACTTTGCTCACTCCTGACTGGAGACCCAACATTTTTAGGTAACACTGATGAGGCTTTGTTCTATGATATTCCCCGAGGTCCCAACTAGAGGACGATGATTTCGAGACTGATGAGCTGGTTGCCTAGATTTTTCTTTTTCTTTTTATGATTCATGATGTTTGTGGAAAACAGTGTGTTCCAGATGTATCTTTCATTTTGTTGTAAAAAGTTTTAAACTATTCGAAATATCAAAGTTGTGGCAATTGGATTGTGTTGTTTGTTACCTGCATGAGTGATACAGCTTACTGTCGCCGTCTCAACAACGGTGCAGGCTGGGCCTGATCCGATTCGACCCAAGAATTTGGGATCGGGTCGTGACACATGTTCTCCTAGTGATTGAAACGACACCTACAAAGTTTCAAGGGTTCTCGTTTAGTATGCACGAAGAAAATCGACTTGTACTGGTCCTAGCCTGACACGAGCGCGTGCGAGAATCGCATCGGATACGCGTCTCATGCACGCGACACGCTACTCGTTGACACAGTACAGGCTGTTTGACACGTCCCCCTAGTCTAGGTGTACATGTGTGCACGGCCACGTGTCACCACGTGGCCTGTGTCGTACACTGGACACACGTGCACGCGTGCACGACGCTGTTGTGCACAGTTTTTGTGTCTGTGTACGAGCAGTGTTTGGACACAAATTGTGTCCAGTTTTATGGACACTTAGACACTCCATAATACATGCACACATGGATCTTCAATTACCAACCTTTAATTTATCAATTTATCATGATTTTGATTTCGAAATTAGTTTTTCTCATTGGACTGATACGTGTATCAGTTTGTGTATTCTGAGAAATTATTTCCTGTTTTGAACTGGTTTTCCCTGTTTGAATTCCATGTTTGCATCTTACATAAGTGTATTAACTACTGCTAGTTGGGTTTTACATGTTAAATTGGGTTTTGCAATAGTAAAATGGATTTTGATCATGGGAATGGGCTGAAAAGGAAAGACTGATACACAGTTCTTCCTGAAATTGAACCCGAATTTAATTCCCTGTTTAAATGAAATTTAGTATTAATTACTATGTTTATTTCACATGCATTTGTGTTACAAATTGGGGGAGGATAGCTAGGCTTGATTCTCGAAATGGAAATTTCTGAAACATAGCTGATACATTCCTGATTGTTGAAATCCTGAACCTTTCAATTCCTAATTAACTGATTTTTGGATGTTAGATTGCCATGTTTTAATCTATATTGCATTGTTTTATCCGACTGATAAGGATTGGTAGTTGGCATGGGATGATAGGGGTTTTCGAATTAGTGTTGACAGTTAGCGATTATGAACTGTCAATTCCTGAGAATCCTGAGAACCTATATGCTAACTGTCATTGCCATTCTTGTATCACACAGTCCATATTGATTTAGTTTTCTGCTTCACATAGACACCACACCCTGTTACAAACCTACACCCACATGTTATAGCAATGTGTTAACTGTCACTGTTTCCAGTTTTACTAAGATTTGCAAATTGCCATGTTTATCCCTTCAATATGTTAGTTAACTGTCAATGCATTCCTGCACTTGGCCATGTCTGCAAACATCCATTCCCTTTTTTAAAAAACTAAAGTTTATTTGACAAATTGGTCCATATACATGTGTATTAGGCCATTGTTGAGTTGATCATTGTTTAGTGTGGGTTTTATAGATTCAATTTGATGTTGGGTTTTGATAGTTGTACTGAAATTTGATTTCTGAAACTCTTCTATAAACTGTCAACTAGATTACACATAATATCACTGTCACATGAGTTCCTAATTCTAGGAACGTTCACTGTCCTTGATTCCTATTCCATTGTATCACACTATCACACACACACTCTACACTTCACTCTCATAGATGACTCTCAACACACACACCACACCACACCACACCACTCATCATGCCCCTTCCTTGCCCTCTCTATCACAATATATATATATATATATATATATATATATATATATATATATATATATATAAGTATGTAAATATGCATGTATGTATATGGTGAATATATGCAAATGAATGTAAGAATGTGATATTGTAGGAATGTATATATGTATGCAAGCATGAACACTACTTATAGCTTACCCTATATAATTAATGTACATGTGCTATGATATCTTACTTAATACAACATATGAATACAAGCATATTATGGAGAATACCTATGTCTATGCATATAGAATCTTGCAATGAATGAATACATGTATGTTATGTTTGCCTAATGCCAATATGTAATATGTATGCTTGTGTTGCCTTATGGTTGCTTGCGATTGTGTTGGATGCTAGTCTAGGCTTGGTTAGGCCTAGTGAGACTTGACTAGACTAGGATTGATCTAGTTGACTAAAGTGTTGACCCAGAGTTGACCAGGTTTGACTTAGAGTTAACTTTGACCTAGATTGACCTAGAAATCATGTAGATTGTATCGTAGACTTCATTTGCCTTATTTTAAACACATTATAACCTGTACTGCTCTAATTAGGACATTGTGACTCAGGTGCAGACATCTGATATTACACTACACTTTCAGAGTATCAGGCGAGTACATTCTCTGATAGTTCTCTCATTTACTTGTCAATTACTGTACTTCAGTTCTAGTTAGTTTTATGTGATTCTTACAACACGTATGGATATTTCTGGATTCATGTATGCGACACACATACCATCTTGTCTGGCCTCTATTTTCTGGAATCACTACTGACATCACCTTCTGGAATCACTACTGGAATCTACTGGAATCATTCTAGAATCATTGCTGGTATCATCACGTTTGGCTGGACTCATCTCGATTCTCGTGTCTTGTACTGGATTCACTTGTATTGCGGGGCGAGGAAATATTGAGTAAGGCATGTAGATATACCCCAAATCTGGAATCTCCTAACTGGAATCTACTGGAAGCATAGCCGTCTCTCGCCTGATCAGTGAGAGATGTGCCTGATACCTACAGCCGTTTACATGTCGATCTCAGTATTTTAAAACACACTATTAGATTATAGCTGGTCTCACCTGGATTTTTGATCACTAACTAGAATCGTCTTGTACTGGATTCATCTTGTATTAGATTCGTCCCGTACTTGATTTACATAGGATTACACTTGTTTATATTACTGTCTGGACTTGTCATATTACTCTAGTTCAGCTAGATTTATTTTACAGTCTTCATTGCCATGATTCTGCTCTTATTTTAGTTACTTACTTTCCTTGTATCTTATCTGTTTCTCTATACCATCACCTGAATATAACCTACCATGTTCATCAATAAAACTGTCTATAACTGCTTTATAGTTCTCTGTCATTTACTTGGGTTTTCTTGATGAGTTGTACTCGTTCCTGTCCTGACTGGACCTGTTGTAAATTTTACAGATGATTGTCCTGAGGACACGTGCCCTACATATTATGGACCAGGAGATGGCTTAGCTACCTATGGTCCCGACACTCAGGAGTGATCGGAAGATTAGCTAGTTTGTCTTGTTTTAGCTTTCATGTTTAGAACTGGAGTTGTATATAAGTTGAGTTATGTAGTTGAGATTGTCAGAGATTATATTATTTAGTTGTTGGTTTTATTTCTGTTATTTAGTCTAAGTTATGATCTTCTGTGCTATCATATCGTGCTTTGACTGTGATTGAGTTTACATTATATCTATACTTGTCCTCCGTTCGGAGTTGATATTTTGACATGTACATTTTATAATTACGTGATTTGATTGGTAAGATAGTGACCTAGAACAGCGTTCTACCGTCGACATTGCGGCGTAGGCTGGGCGTTGTTACGTGCTCGTATCCTCACAGTGGGTGCGGGTCGTGACAGGCCCAATGGTGCTTATCTTTGCCGTCACTGTGACCCGAAAAGAAGTTGGAAAGGAGGGACTCAAGCGATTTTAAGACCTTCTTCGGTGGGGAGCACACCGCTAGGGTGTATATAGGGATGGAAGACAACACATGCTTTATCAGAATCATCTTACCCCCCGGAGAAAGGGTGGCGTTGTGCCATCCCTCGATTTTCCTTCTAACTTTTCTGACAAGTCCTTCGAATATGTCCGAGTCAGACTTCCCATAAACCAGCTGGCATCCGAGGTAGGTGAATGGCGGGTATGCAGTGGCGAAGGAAGTCAGATTGGTGAGAGTCGCAGAGTGGTTCCGGTTGGCTTTGTGGTGGGTGTAGATGACGCTTTTGTTGGAGTTCACTCCCTGCCCAGAGCATCTGGTGTATCTCTGTAGCGTCTTGTGCACCGCATCTACCGACCCAATGTCTTCCGCCGAGAAGATGATAATATCGTCCGCATATGCTAGATGCGTGATTATGGGACTGCCAGTGGTGGTATGGAAATGATGGATCCTCTCCCTCTCCCTCTCCCTCTCCCTCTCTCAGCTAACGCGTGTGCCAATTGAGTTAGCGTCCCCTCCCCCGCATGCCAACTCAATTGGCTCTCCACCTCTCTCTTTATTTCTACTTGTGTACGCCAATTAAGTTATCGTGTCCTTATCCTATTTAAAAATCCTTCATACTTCTCTTTTGTAGAATTTAGAAAAACTTTTTTACTTTTTATGAAAATTTATGCAATTTTTTTCCCAAATAATACCCAAGAGATCCCATCCTTGAAAAACGTGAAGAAAAAAAATGTGATGTAACATTGTTACCATTATTGTCCTGTCGGTACTGGTGATAATAGTTGATGTGACATGTTCTGCTGATAATAGTTGATGTCATGGAAATAAGGTGCATCTTAATTATCATTATTTCCTTTTCCATAAAGTAAGCTGCATGGTCTAACGTGGTGTGTCAGTCCTCAATTGTGGTATATATATATATATATATATATATATATATATATATATATATATATATATATATATATATATATATATATATATTTCAGATAGTTACAAGGATTTTAGGTTTTTTTTAGGTGGATAATATATATAGGATGATTGTTATAAGGATTTTAAAATTTCTTTTAATTAAGTAAGGATATACATACGGCTTACACGGCTCATTTTGAGCCAAAACTTATATATATATATGGGAAAAAAGAGGAGCAAAATAACTTTCGATAGAAAGTGGAGCAAAATAACCTTCAGAATTAGGGTCATCCCACATCTATATTTTTTTGAAGGATGTGGGGAAAAGTTGTTAGCCCAGTGATTGTATCATATTTTTGAATATGGTTAATCAATTAAGTTTAACATGATCATATCACTAATACTCATGCAAACACTATAGTTTTGTTACTTAAACTTAGCATTGTTCTAAGTGTTCATTAAATGTATCATACTGCTTTGTTCGTCTAACATGTATTTGCAGACAAGCAGTCAGAAACATGACATGCAATGAAAAATTCATGACGGGCCAAAGACAATGTTAAATCAGAAGATTTCTCTAAATTGTCCAACGACATCTCCGGGGCCTCGCACTCGGGGGTTCTACTGCCCGGTCAGCGAACATGCGTCGAAGGGGCAACGACCCTCGTGGGGGTTTCGGGGACGAAGCCCCTGAAAGGCATACAAATTTTTAGATCTGTTTATCTTTGGATAACTACCGTCAAGGAAAAAAAGCGCCCTTAAAGTGCTATTAGTTTATATATTTATTTCTGTATTTTGCTTTTATTGAGTTTAGAAAGCTCTGTACGTTGAGTCGCAACTGTCACTTGCTCACCTTCCTAGCCTCTCCACCAAAAGCCTAAACCAGTTTTCAAATCATGTTCCGTCCACAAACCAAAGAGGCAGCCTAATTACCTAAACCTAAAATCCAATCCATTTTATACATTGACCTAACTAGTCATAGGGCAACCGAACTCGAACCGAATTTTGTCCGAACTCAGACCAAACTCGGTCATCCTGACACAGTATCCCATTGAATTAGGTCTCCTGTAGACTCGGCTCCAACGTTCGAATTTTTGAACGTTACGGAACTGACTCTGTCCGAGGTCAGTCTCCCAGAACCCTGTAAATAGAGGAGAGTTTCACATTCTTTTCACTGATCCCATATTCTCTTCTCTATCTCTTTCAAAGTGTTCTATAAGCTTTTCACTTTCAAATCTGAGCCTTTATGACTCCTAGCCAAGCTAGTGCCAGTTCTGGTTCAATCTAGATGTTGGTTTGAGTTGTAAAAATGGCTTAAAAACTAGCTCATTTTCTTCTTGTTTCTGAAGTCGACAAGTCCTTCGGATCGAAGGCTTGTAGAAGTAAAGTAGTGCTCTTAGGATTAAAACTATGCATTCTAAGAAGTTGCAAGCACTTCGGATTCAAAACTTGTGTTTCACTACATAGTGAATTCAATATCGAGCAAGAGTACTCGAGATTGGACTAGTTCTCTCAGAGGGATACCGGTATAAAATCTCGGTGTTTGAGTTTGCCCTTCTTAAATTTTTTACTTTATGCATTTACTGAGATACTGCATGCTTCATATTAGTTGTTTACTATTATAATTTCTTATATGGTGCTTATTATTCCGCTACACACACGCACTCTATTCACCCCCCTCTAGAGGTGCTCAATGGTCCTACAAAAGTGAGTCTGGAATCCGTCAGTCCCACATATAACCAGCCCCTGCAGCCTACTTATTACTAAAACTAGTCCTCTCAGAGAGATACCAGTATAAAATTTTGGTGTTTGAGTTTTCTCTTCTTAACTCTTTACTTTATACATTTACTGAAAAACTGCCTACTTTATATTAGTTGTTTACTGCCATAGATTTTTAACCGGTGATTATTATTCTGCTGCACACAAACACTATATTCACCCCTCTCTAGAGATGCTCAATGGTGCTACAAAAGTGAGTTTGAACTCCGTCAGTCCAACATATAACCTACCCATGCACCCTACCCGCCACTGAAATTGTCACCGACCCAGTTGTGCCCCTCGCGTGCACGATCTCTAGTGGAACATCCCGGACATGGACATGATCTCGAAGCTCTCGAGAAAAAAATGGTAGAGAAGAGAGAGATGGGGTGGTGTAGGAAGAGGTTGTGGACAACACCGTTGCAATTGAGGAGGGAGATGCCTAGGTGCTTGCATCGAGAGAAGGCGGTGAGGGAGACTAGGATGTTGCATTCGACAGAAATCCCCAGGATGACATGACGCGTGGTGACCTTGGTCTCTTCGGTGGTGTCACTATTACACTTGGCGTCCCCATCGGAGAGGAGGTAGAGGAGGAGGGGGCTTGAGGACGGAGAGGAGGTGGGGGCTTGAGGACGAAGAGGAGTCGGAGGAGGCTTTGATTGGGAAAGCAAATGCTTTTAATTTGGGAGATAGAAAAGATTAAGAAGATGATAAGGATGTAATTAATAATAATAAGAATAAGTTGTTTGCAAGAACAAAAGTTTTTCGAAGAAAATAGAAGTAACAAACTAAGAAATAAAAGAAATAATTTTGGGGAAGTACAACTGTAGGAATAAGATCAGAAGACGATCATTTTATCCCTTGGACGATGCGATATCAGAGAAGAAATGCCTTGAAACTTGCTGCCGTAGAGACAAGAGTTCTGACTTTAGAGTCTATGATCTTGTTGTGTCTTAAAAATGATTCTGAACTCTATTTATAACATTCTGGAATAACTATTATGTAGTTATTCTGATTGGCGCATGGCACTAATTGGTGCACCATCACCCATTGCGAGAATGGTTGGCTTAATTACATTTGCACATGGCATTCTATCAGAGACATACGCTTGGTTGTAGGAAGTATTACGTGCACGTTCTTCAAGATTAGTGGCATGTGGGCCACGTAATCTTGCTCCTGGATGATGATTGATCAATTGGCGCCGGTTGATAAATGGTGCAAGCTCTGCGCCATCTATGAGAAAGCGCTAGGCAATTGTAACTTAAAACACTAATTACTCGTGCCAACTTTGCATGGCGCACAATAAATGATAAAATGTAATAATGAGAATCTGACATATCCTCCTCGAGCGCTGCGCACTCAGGATTCGAGGAGATTTTCCTCGACTGACGTTCTGTCAGTCATGATGACAGCCGTTTGGCTTCTTAAAAAAGATTGCCACGTGACAGCCAGTGCCATGTGAAGTTCGGCGCCATCTATTCTGGTGTGCCATCTGATCCCAACACTATCTGGCCAATATACTCTGGCGCTATCTATGAGTGGCGCATAGTAATGTTTTGCTAAGTTTTGAGCTTCTACAAGACCCCCTTCAAATTTTTCAAATTTCAAAAATCTCAAAATATAAAATACTTTGAATAAGAAGCGTTATCGCGCGTTTGGCGTAACACAAAATCTCAATCAATCCGCATTTTATGCATGATTCGTACGACCGTTATATTTTACTCTTGACTATAAAAAGCTCTCAAAACGGAGAAAGAAAATTCATCTCAGAAATTTCCTTAACTCTCGAATTCTTTGTATTCTTCTTCTTCCTAAATTCTTCAAATCTTTTCGATCAATGGTGCCTAAGAGAACCGCCGTCGAAAAGGGGAAGAAAGTGGCCGGAGCCAGCTCGCGCGTGCCGAAGCTACGAGTGTCGCAGCACGTGGCACCATCGACGAGAGGCGAGGAGGCTAACCCCGCCCTCGAAGGTGAGAGGGTCAGTCGGGGAAGATGAATAGTATATTCGCACCATCCGCATGCAGTACGATTTAAAGCCAACATCGACCACCTCTTTCAGAGCGTTGGTCGATGCTTGTGTTATCTCCAAAATGTGCCACCTCTTTCAGAGTGTTGGCTAAATCATGCGTTGCACATTCTCAATATATCATGCGCCATGTGCCATCATTTAAGAGTATGCGCATATTGTCATGTTGCGTAAACTATTAACTATTTTAATGATACACAAATTATGAACGAAACTGAGAACTGTCATAACTTATATGCACTATCCAAGAAATATCTCTATGTGCTATGCGCTATTCATGATAAGCGCATAGTAGATTGACTTTATAAGAACAATTTTTTCGTGATTCTAACTCTTTATTTTCTTTGGCAGTTTATCTGAGGGAAGTCCCCAATGCTAAAGTGCTGGTCTCGGCTTTCCAAGTGTCAGAATATCAAGAGGATTTATCTCATGTCACTTTCCCACAGTATGACGGACCCACACCTAGATGAAATCTTCTGGAAAACAAAGATGATAGGGCTCTGCTATGCTTGAGGAATGGCACCCCTTTTCTGACTGCTGATGAGGCTCCTCAGAAGAAGACTTTTCTCTTCGGAGAAGCCATAGACTCAGACTCTCAGCCAAAATCGAAGAAAGAGCATCGAGCTTTCTTAAGGGAAATATACTGCTATATCTCTCTGAGATGACGAGGAACTTATCCCTATCTCGGTATGCTCATGCTAGCTCCCGAGTAAAATGTCATGGGACCTGACTCCCTTCCAACAAGTTAGGGTTGGAAGAATATGTCATAGGCGTGGAGATCACGACAGAGACATGTTCTTTTGTGCTTCTAAGCAATATAGCATGCATTTGATGGTTCTGAGGCTAAGTTGCATACCGTCTGACGATGCAGCTGTGATGTTACCTATCAGAATACCTTTCTTCGCCAATATGTATGCTGCGATGAAGGAGAATATTCTCGAAACACCACTATAAGAATGACAGATTTGATGCACTCAGGATTGTCCGTTGGAACTGACTCTCTGTGGAGGCTCTGAACAATTTTCACGAGAAGCTGCAGGAGCTAGATCTTTACGAAGGTGTCCTAACCACTTCTTGCGGGTTCCAGAACAACTCCAATATGTTTCTGGCTTTAGTGGAGAAGTATAACAACAGTACTGGCACCTTTGCTACCCCTCACGGGGAGATGGGCTTTGCTCTTCACGAGATAAAATTTCTCTTGTGTTTTCCAACAGGAGAGAACCCCTATGCAGAGTATGTACCGACAGAAGATGAACTGGAGGCTTTTACCAAAGAGAACCCTCAAATGGTAGCAGTTTTCGATGAATTGTTGTGTCACTTCATGATCTGCACTCATTTCTACCATAACAATCCTCCTGGGACATGTTATATGTCTAAATGGTTATCATACCTCTTCTTGGGTCATGTCAAGGAGGCCAAGGTATAGGAGCATCTTAATTGCGAGCCTCGCTCCTTTGAGCCACTTGATGCTTCAACCATTTTACAACTGATGGAGGAATCCGGCCGCTTCGATACAGAATTGGCTGGAGACTGGTGTGATTATATTGCCGATACCCCTATCGAGAGCTACATAAGACAAGGTGGCATAGCCATGTCCCTAGAAGCCACCTTAGTAGGCTTTCTTTCTCTGTGATTGCGAAAGTTTATTATTCCGGGAGCCAGTGCCGTCGACCGAATCCATCGGGGCGTACTATTTGTCGCTGTGCATTTGGTATTTGGATATAAGATGGACATATTGTCGGCCATGACAAGTCGGCTAAATGCGAAACTTAAAATTTTACAGACACCATGATAGAAAAGCCCAACTCTCGAAAGGAGTTCCCTCGTACTGAGATGTTGTTCACATATTTGTTTGGCTGGTTGTTACTGCACCATCCTTCGTTGATAGATCCTTCCCTTGGAGTTGGGGAGCATTGGTAGCAAACTTCATTGGAAGATTTGCCAAGGCAATGTGTTAGGTTACGTCCTTATTTGATTGCAGAAAGGCACTAAATAGGGGCACAAACTGGAAATTTTTTTGCACCCCTCCCCTGCCTAGATATGAAAGTTTCTCGATACCTATCATGGACTTAGAGTCTGTGGGTTCTCGACCATCTCCCGAGGCCTTTTTCTGGTTGAAGATGATCAGGCCTTATCATCCAGTATATCGGTTTGAGAACAATTGCTATTTAGAACCCTATTTGCCAAGCTGTTTTGTTCGTCAATTTGGCTATGCCCAATTGCATGTTGGGAATGCGACAATGTGTTTTAAAGCCTTTGGGCATTTGATTGACGACGCTCGAGGATAGAGGTATTTTAGTCAGAGAGGTATAAAGGCTATATTCACTATGCCTTCTACTACCCTTAAAAATGGTCCACGTATGTTGAGTTCATACGCACGTTTCTATACTTCAGCCAATACCTTTTTTTGAAGGTTATTCGATGACGGACAACTTCGTCGGGACGAGGAAAGATGAGAGCGCAGCCACCATCAATCTGACTGAGGCCGAAGAGAATGTCCCTGTCGAGGCACTACTAAAAACCATGGATATGGGTTCTCTTAACGAAGTGCGAGATCTATTATGTGGCTTTCTCAGGAAGCGTAAGGAGAAATACCCTCCAAAGAAGGTGGGTAAGAAATAAAAGACAGTGACCTCCTCTACCCAGTCGGCCCATGATAATCCTTCTTCTCCTACTGTAGGAAAGAAGAAAACAAAATAAACAACCACCGTCAAAAAGCTTGTAGCCAGGACTAGACTTCAGACGTAACAGATGGAAGCTGGATTCTCACCTGAAGTTACTACTTCTCTCAGAGCATCGACTCCATCCCCGTTTGGAAGAGAAAGCACAGGAGATGGGGAGGAGACATATAGGGAATGACCTCTTTCTGAAGAAGCACAGCCTCAACCATCTGTTCCTACCGGGGTGGCTACTACATCAACACAGTCGCTAATCAAGCGTTCGACCAAGAGAAAGTTATTGGCCAGCAAGTTCACATAGGGGAAGACTGCAGCTCCTCGTGCATCTTTTTACCAGAATAGTCTTCTGGTCAAGAGACATTCTCGATGTCGTCCAGAGGCATTTTTTCTCCACCAAGTGATGCCTTTACACTTTCTGTTCAACAAGAGCTACTTGTTGTTGATCCCGTAGCAATTTGTATTGACATGTCTTCATCTCCAGAGGCTCTGACGACCAGTACTCCGGCTCTAGCTGCTGCAGTGGACACTCCTGCGGTTACTATTTCAGAACCAACAATCGTGGGGTTTACCATTCCTTTGTCTACAGTGACATTGACGGCATTTGCTATCGCCGGTTTAACATCGCCACCAACTACCGATGATGCTTCAAGACTACAGCTGTTACGCCTCGGTCCCGTAGGACCGATCGTCCTCGCTAAGGCATGATGCTGCACGAGCCTAAATTGCGCTCGCGTAAGGCAGTTTCATAACGGTCGATTAGAACAGCTTGCAACGGGGTCGTCGCACAGAAGTCCCAAGCAGAAACATTGAATATACAAGGCAACACAAGCATTGAAACAAAATCAGAGTCTTTATTGATACTTGAAATAAGATTACAAAGGCGTGTAGCCAAGATTACAATCATTCAAGCTCACATTTCTCTCTGATTACAAGTCACTCTGCTCTCTCTCATCTCTCAGTACAATTTGACAAGCCAGCGGATGCTTCAGATAGGTGATGGCCATACATAATATCTTGTATAAGTTCTGACTCCATGCGGCCGTATGTCTCGAAATGCCAAGAAACTCCATGCCTCGAGGCATCCAAGCCATGCTCTGCGCCAACGAGCTTCTACCTGTGCCTGCACATGAAAAATGTGTGGGTGTCAGTACTCAACTGTACTGGTGGAGTGAGCTCCTCGCCCACCCATACAAAACAAACACGTTTAATTACTTTGTGCAACATAATCCCTTCATGATTGTCTTTTAATTCTTATCTTAGGATCGATTTTAGGACAGAGACCCTTGGCCTATTTGTGACTCTAGACCGTCACCATGCTTGCGCATCGATAACTTCTTTATCCTTGCCTCTAAACCATTCTCGTGCTTGCAACATCAACGTATTGACTCGTGCTTGCCTTTTGTGCCATACTTAGGGATGCAACGACTTGGTTGTGCCATAAACTCTATTCATACTTCAATATGATTAAGGCAGTGCCTCCCACTTAGTCTTCTGCCTATACTCATGCCATAACAGCATTGTCGTGCTTCCTAACTTGTTACGACTTAACCAAACTTTCAATACGGCCCTTCTTGACTTAACTCGAAATGACTCAAGTCCGACTTGCACAACTTTATGCCAACGACTTAATACTCGACACCACATCTCGTGTCAAAGTGCAAGTCTTTGTCGTAGCCAAATCTTAGGCTTCTTAAGACTTGTGTTGCAACTGATGCACACCCTCTTAACTCACTTTGTGCTATACTTGTACTCGACGCAATCCAAAGGCATACACGCGGATAGTCGCTCTTATGCCGACACATCTATATGAGTGGTTACTAGCAATGTCAAGCTATATTGGATCTTTTGCATATGGTGACTATTCGCGTGCGAGGTACGAGCTCCACCGAATGGTCCCGCAGCCTATATTGTAATGGTTCACTTCAAGGCGAGTCGTACCATCGTTGAAGGCCATATAACATCTTCTCTTCCTCCTAGGCCGACACGAACTCGGTGCCCCGACGATCGTTCGAGGAATTTCCCTTACACGCAAGTTATCCAATGACCATGCAAGACTCAACTCGATTTACCATGTCCTTCTTTATTCATGACCGTGCTTTCCATATTTCTATCGAGACTCCCAAGTAGCGAGACCGGTCTTGGTGACAACCAGTCGCGTAAACTTTCTACCGAGACTCCCAAGTGGCGGGACCGGTCTCGGCGACAACCAGTCACGTGAACTTTCTATCCTTTTGAAACCCAAGAAATGACTACTGCTTAGTCTTCCAGCTTAAGTTGAACAAAACGTGTGTTCTTTAACAGTGGCATACTTATCCTCTAACCTACCGTGGCTCGTGCTTTAAACCAACTCATTTTCCAAGCGACACTACCACCCATGTCATACTTTATATGACGAGCCTTGAGATCGTGGGACTATATGACTTGACAACGACAGAAAACAAGGGACAATGCTTGATATGACTTTAATAGCCCAGCAAAACTCTTACCTAACTCAATCGTGCTTCAACTTAATGAGCAAAGGCTACGCCAAGCCTCACATCGTGGGAACGTGACTTTCACGTATTCGACTTGAACAACCAAGTTCTTTGGGTGCCTAGACTTATGCCTTAAGCCGTACGATGCAACTTAACCCGTGGGACGAGTAAAGGCTATGCCAAGCCTTGGACGTTAGGACCGTACATGCTTTAACAAGCATTTATACGTGCGACGCTTATGACTTAGGATAAGTTCATATCTTTGTGGCAGCATCACCCACTTTTCTTCTCCCGAGCCACGGAATGAAGGACCGAGTGTCATTTTGAAAGCACGTCGTGCAACACTTCTATGTCGACCATGGGACCTTTCCATATTCTAACTCATGCCGACCTGACTTGGGATTATTCCCTTAGTTATGTGGATTCGTCTCTTTTATTATCAAACCTACTTGTGCATTTGAAAACTTTCATTTTATTAGTGTGAAGGCCAAGCAGAGGTAAGTTCACCGAAGCCACCCACCTGAGCGAGGAGTGGCCTCGATCGAGCGGGTCTTCGAGCAGCCATTGCATGGATAAGTTCGAACACCATCGGCGTTTTGATTTCTCCGATTGACTAAGCGGAACGGGACATTACATTATACACCACTCAGAAAAAGTTTCATCCTCGAAACTAACTGAGTACACTTATTGACTTATAATTCGACTCATCATCCAGTGACTCTTGCACGCACTTTGTCTCAATCAATATTCAAGTTCATTTCCAAACTAACGATCGCACTACTATAAATCTTTTACTTGAGACACGATTTTGAAATCCTCGATACCCTTCCGTTTCTTTTAGTCTTACTTGAATTCAACGTATTATTTTGTTGGATCGTGTACATATTCCAGGCGTCCCCAAAATACATGCATTTCAGCCAAGCCTCATGATAGGGAATTCGTCATTCTTATTCGAGTCAGATCGCACACATATTCAAGCGTCCCTAAAATATATGCATTTCAGCTGAGCACTCGTGAGTGGGGTTTTCCTCTAGTTGAATCATTGAATCCATCCATACCATTTCCCAATCCTATCAATCCTCCAGATCAATCATGCCAATGTTATCTCTCGAAACATGGACGTCTCGCCTAACCGCTAGGCCATCTCCCAAGGCTAAAGTCAATGTCAAGATTGGAATCATAGTTCCCAAACAATAATACCAACACTGACCCCAATCCTAGGGTCAAACCAAAGTTGATAATACGGGGTTTTCTACCTAAGCTCGCATCACTCCAATTTCTAAACTTCGAGCATAGATTCTTCCTATTCGTACTCGCAACACTTAGTCCAAGGGGTCCAAGTCATCCAGCAAAGCCATCCTATGATAAGTTTTGTTCAACCGATTCCACGACATATCAATATCACTCATCCAACAAACAATTTGCCTAGTCTATCTCTTCGAACACGTTCGATATAATCTACCTATCTATCCTTTCCAAGTCATGCATTCTACGACACGATTTGTCACTAAACCATAATCCTCATTCCATATTCCCTAAGTCGCTTATCACAATTCACGTATTCGATCACAAGGTCGTTTAGCATAGCAATATATCATGCCCTAATCTCACGCAAGTCTGATTATCCACGGTGGACATGAAATTACTATGCACGCTTCCACGGAATAATCATCCTCATCGGGGCATAATTCTTGCTTTGAGTCTAGACTAATTTATTCTCCATACGTAGATTGGATCTACTCAATCCTCAAGTTTTACTTAATCATCAATCACAAGTCCTACCAATCCTCGAATTTACCTTCACATCAAACCACAAGTCGAAGTAATCCAAATTGCTACGCCCTGATCTTCCGAGTTCGATCATTCCTACGACATGAATCGACATATCAGCGCTCACACATAATGATCTCCCCAAATTCGACGTGATGCATATACGAGGTTGGAGTTGCACTCGCGCAAGACAAGATCGTTGACGTTGTGGTTATCATCGAAGAAATCATGACATGATTATTTTCATCCAAGCATTCATGTCATTCTTCGAATCAGAGTACCCCCGAATTATTGCATATCAATTTTTGATACACCTCAATACCATCAATAATATACGTAACCTGACGATCTTTATTTGCAACGAATTTTGAGTCGTACAATTGATGCTATCGTCTGAACTGGATAATCTTCTCGATATTCAAGATCAAATTTGATCTTTATCCCTTAAATTATTTACATGATCAAATCATTCAAATCTAAAATCACATATATTCATCCGTCTATCTTAAGTCATCGAGCAATATTTTCTCAAAATGCATTGATCTATGCTAACTCAAATCATCGAGAAACATCTTATTCCAATCCTTAGAGTCATTCTCAAATATTTGAATTATTTCCATGCACGCTATCATCTAATCGTGCTAACTTTTTATATACGATTCATATCGATTTTCTTCAATCGACTTATCTGTTCGTATACCTTAACTTTTCATCGATTCAATTTTCTTACTCAATCATTCTTATATTTCATACTTGCACAATCCCAATCTTGTGCACGTCATTTCTAATTCGTTCAAATCAATTTCATGCTAGCTATCAAGTCATGACTAACTTTGAAACACTCTTTCTAAGGCTTTGCGTACTCGTCGCTTGCTGATAGACTCATTGGCTCCCCATATCCTCAATTGATCGACATCTCTGAGGCTATCCATACACCACTTAAGGATGAACTCATTCGATCAATCCTAGAAACAAGTTTTGAATCTCGATTACTTCGAATCTACGTTCGAATCATTCCTCAAAATCCAAGCACACTAATCTATATCGCGTCGAAGATAACATCGTCTGATGGCACCCCTATCGATAGCTATCCCGCATACTCAATCGAGTTCAACTCATTGTCATCCAAAACAAATTGAATCCCGCACACAACTTTGCTAAGGTCGACACAATTCTTGGTGTATATGTCCAGCCTGACTTAGCCAACCGTGCTTACTTGAAGTTAACTTTGTTCAACCCAAATTTTCTTTCGTTAGATTTTTTAAAATATATAGACTTATTGTATGGACATCCCGTGGGACATTTGAGAGAGAGAGCGCACCAACGATATCGATTTGCGGAAGCAACACATCAGAGTTAAAGAATTCAATCGAAAGTCCAAGGACGTAAATTCGTGCTCTGATACCATTATGTCACGCCCCGGTCCCGTAGGACCGATTGTCCTCGCTAAGGCATGATGTCGCACGAGCCTATAATACGCTTGCGCAAGGCAGTTTCATAACGGCCGATTACAACAGCTTGCGACGGGATCATCGTAAAGAAGTCCCAAGCAGAAACATTGAATATACAAGGCAACACAAGCATTAAAACCAAATCAGAGTCTTTATTGATACTTGAAATAAGATTACAAAGGTGCGTGGCCAAGATTACAATCACTCAAGCTCACTTTTCTCTCTGATTACAAGCCACTCTGCTCTCTCTCATCTTTCAGTACAATTTGATAAGCTAGCGGATGCTTCAGATAGGTGATGTCCATACATTATGTCTCATATAAGTTCTGACTCCATGCGGTCGCATGCCACGAAATGCCAAGGAACTTCGTGCCTCGATGCATCCAAGTCGTGCTCCGTGCCAACGAGCTTGTACCTGCACTTGAAAACTGTGTGGGTATTAGTACTCAATTGTACTGGTGGAGTGAGCTCCTCACCCAACCATACAAAACCAACACGTTCATTTACTTTGTGCAACATAATTCCTTTATGATTGTCTTTCTATTTTTGCCTTAGAACCGGTTTTAGGATAGAGAACCTTGGCTTATTTGTGTCTTTAGACCGTCACCGTGCTTGCGCACCGATAACTTCCTTATCCTTTCCTCTAAACCATTCTCGTTATTGTAACATCAACGCATTGACTCCTGCTTGCCTTTCGTGCCATACTTAGGGATGCAATGACTTGGTCGTGCCATAAACTATATTCGTGCTTCAATATGATTGAGGTAGTGCCTCCCGCTTAGTCTTCTGTCTATATTCATGCCATAACAGCGTGGTCGTGCCTCCTAACTTATCATGAATTAACAAAACTTGCCTTATGGCCCTTCTCGACTTAACTCAAAATGACTCAAGTTCGACTTATACAACTCTATGCCAACGACTTAATACTCGACACCGCGTCTTGTGCCGAAGCGCGAGTCTTTGCTATAGCCAAACCTTAGGCTTATTAAGACTTATGTTGCAACCGATGCACACCCTCTTAACTCACTTTATGTCGTGCTTGTACTCGATCACTACTAAAATAACCCAGATTAGCGACGTCAGGAGACGTCGCTAAATACATCGCAGTACGTCGCTAACAATGATTTGCGACGTATTTAGCGACGAAAAACCTACGTCGCTTATAGGCAAGTCGCAGATGGTAATTTTGTCGCCGAACGTCGCTATTTGCGACGCGGCGTCCATTGTCGCTAGACATCGCAAAATGAGCGACAGAGAGCGACGTATAAGTACGTCGCCAACATTGCGACGTAAAGCGACCACTAGCGACGCTTCAAAAGTTTGTAAATGATGACGAGGCATGGCATCCACGTGGCCACGTGGGCAACGTAGCGATGTATAGTAGCGACGTCAGGAAACGTAACGTCGCTAGTTAGCGACGTATAGCGACGTCTGTGTAACGTCGTAGTACGTCGCAGAACGTCGCTATACGTCGCTAATGTTAAAAAAAATTTAAAAAAATATAATTGATATTTTTGTTATGCTGTGTTTCTGTGTTTACAGTGTGTGTGAAGTGCAGTATTCGAACCATCGACAGTTTCGCTTACTGTTCTATGTTTTATCTTGGATAGAAAGAGCAACAGTTCAGGGTGCACTTCTCGGAGCTTCCTCTTCATGTCCTTCACCTTCTCGGGAACCTTTACGACGTCCGAAAAAGTGAAGGACGTGAAAATGAAGCTCTCAGAATTGTACCCTGAACTGTTGCTATTTCTATCTAAGATAAAACATACAACAGTAATCGAAACTGTCGATGGTTCCGAACACTGTATTTCACATTCACTGTAAACACAGACACACATCATAACAAAAATACACAATATATTTTTTTAAAATTTCGGCAGCATCTCCTTTGTATATCAGATCATCGCTTATAACCCAGCGTAGGTATATTTGTCATCCCGTCGCAGATATCACAAAGTAAATATCATAATAAAAATAGGAGGCAGTACAAAGTAAATATCACAGACACCCATCCTCACAAACATCCAATAGAGTCAAATAAAAATAAAAGATGATAAAAAGTCTCCCACCAAGTGTATAAACAACAGTGTATGAATAAACAATTTGCCCATAGGGCCAATACATACAAGTCATAAAAAAACCAATAAAATTACTGCGGACTCCTGCCGCGCAACTGGGATAGAATGTAGTCATACTGCTCCTGGGTGAGCTGTACCGTAGGGGCAGTAGGAGGCAGTACAATGTCTGGAGTCGGCGCCGGAGGCAGTGCAGTATCTGGAGTCGGCACCGTCGATGGACCCGGAGGACGTACCTGCTCCAGCTCTCGCAGTCGCTCACCATGCGCAGCAAGGGCACTCACCACCTTCTCAGTATACTGAGCGACTGAAAGAGAAAGGCTCCTCTGCGATCCGTCCAGCTCGACCTATCTACGCTCCGTGCGCTGCGTAGACTCGGTGAGCGTCTGCAAGTTGGCAGCTGCAGCCTGATGCAGACTCATCAGCTCCTGTATACTGCGCTCGACCGCATCAAATCGTCCGGTGACGATCGGAGGGTCGGATCGTCGCTCGACCGCATCAGAAATCTGCTGCTGCAACTCGCGACGCAGCTCCTCGATCTGAAGACGAACATCCTCAGCTCGTGATGACGCCTGCATAGCCGGAGACTGCGCACTGACCGAGGGGGCCCGGGATGACTCCGAAGCTAAATACGCGCCGTAGGATCCCGTACCGTAGTACGTACCCTTCTGAAGACCGCCAACGGCGGTCATCCAGAGCTCGTCCGGCGATGGCTCTGCAGGCGGCTGGGAGGAAGTACCAGCCCCTCCCTCTGCTTGCGCACTAGCAGCAGCAGCAGCATCAGCCGCCTCCTTCTGTAGCCGAACAAACTCGGCCTAGAATATGTTTGCTAACGTGTAAGTGTTTACTAAAGTCTATATTGATATCTATTTTCCTGTTTTCTAAATTATAGTCAGTTAATATTAGTTGAATAGAACGTACATATGCCTGCGTCGCCCTCTCGTCAATGAAGTCCCCAGCCCTCCGATGGGTGACCAGGAAGACGGTCACCATGTTCAGGTCCTCACCCTTCTTTACCTGTTAAAATATATTATCTATTATTAGTATTAAACATTATATCGAACTATATATAAATTAATGTCCGTCATAGGAAACGTACCAGACGACAAAAATGCTCCGTCATCGGAATGGAGCCACCACACCACTTACCGACGCTCGACCGCACCACCTTGGCCTTCTCAGACCGCTCCTGGTACTGGCGCTCGCTGAATCTAGCCTTCATCGCAGTCCACTGCTCTGGCGTAATCCAACCCTGGATCGGACGTCCGGCGCGATCACGACGCTTCTGGTCGTCGATTGCATCACGGATGAGCTTGGCTATGACGGCAGAAAATTGGCCCTCGATCCTCGCCGCCCGGTGTGGTGGATAGAAATAGGTCCTCTACAAGAAGTAAAATACAAAAGTTGTATAATATACACAAATGATTATTAAAATTTAAAAATAAACAAATTTTTTACCTTGAAGTGGGCGAACCAAAAGGCCTTCCTATCTGCGGGAGCATCTGAGTAGTTGAGCCAAAGCCCACCATAGTTCTGCCTCACAAATGTCCCCAGCTGTCTCTGTACTGCAGAAGGCCGATATCTATACAATAATAATTTTTCATGAATATATATGTACATATAATCATTTGAGAAATATATAATAATTAATTAACTTACTTCATAGGCCCGTCCGTCCAAATCTCCATACGCGTCTCGCCCGGGGGAGCGCATGGAGGGTCGCTCTCACCTCCTGCCTGGGCAGGATCAGTCTGATCGTCGTCCTCCATATGATCGGCATGGGCTCCCTCCATAGAGCCGTCGACAGTAGGAATGCTGGACGGGGGATCAGGGATGCTGGACGCGGGATCAGGAAGGCTGGACGACGAGGGAGGAGTCGCCAACCTGCTAGAACTGCCCTGTCCCGGTAATGGACCGGGAACAGGAAGGCTGGACGACGAGGGAGGAGTCGCCAACCTGCTAGAACTGCCCTGTCCCGGTAATGGACCGGGAACAGGAAGGCTGGACGACAAGGGAGGAGTCGCCAACCTGCTAGAACTGCCCTGTCCCGGTAATGGACCGGGAACAGAATGGTACACTGGCGTACTCGGAGATGAGGATGAGGGTACGGAACTGCCCTCTCCATCCCCAGCCCGAGGCTGACGGGGCTGCCTAATATATAATCCTCCGTGTCGTCCAGATGGTCTAGTCATACCTGACAATAAAACATATGACAAAAGAACAAAAAAACATATTTATATGATAGACATCACAGATTTTTGAAAAATACCATAGTCAAAAAGTGTCACTGAAGTGTCAATAAAAGTGTCAATAAAGTGTCACTGAAGTGTCACAGATTTATATGATAGAAGTGTCACTAAAGTGTCAAATATGATTATAAAACAAATGTACAGATTTAATCCTCTTCTGAAAATTCATCTAGTTCGTTTAGCTCATCTACTTCTTCTTCTTCTTCTTCTTCTTCTTCTTCTTCTTCTTCTTCTTCTTCTTCCTCCTCTACATCTTCACTTTCATCTGCATCTTCCTCTTCAGATAATTCTACTTTTTCTACACAATTAGATGTGTAATAGGAAACTCCGTCGTGTCCACTTCTATAATATTTGTTACAAGAGGTAGTTCATCCTGTTGATAATCTATATCATCAACCTCAAAGGTATTTCTAGCTTTGGTCTTGCATACTGTCCACCAGTCCGACCTTGTTGTTCCCCGTTCAGGATAACTTGTGAAGTACACGAGCTGAGCCTGACTTGATAGGACAAATGGTTCATAGGCTTGATATCGACGCCGATAGTTTATATCAACAAGACCGTGCTTGTCTACTTTCCAACCTTGACCTTCAATCGGATCGAACCAATCACACCTGAATAACACAATCTTAGCAGGCTCTATTCCATAACTATATGTCAGCTCCACAATCTCCCGTAACACGCCATAGAAATCGTTGCCCGCATCAACATCTTTGTAGTTCGAAGATCTGATACACAAACAGCTGTTTTTGGTGGAATCGAGATCCATAAAGTTGTCTCTGATCGGGCAAGTTGTTGACTTGAACCTAAACCCATTAACACAGTAGCTTGGCCATATTTTTGCAGCATAAATTGGTCCCTTGGCTAGCGTTCTAATAGACTCATTCTCAAGTCTTGCGTATGGACGATCGACCTAAATACCACGAAAGAAGCAATTAAGCTCATTCTTAATCAAGTGCATATACAAAAAGGTAATTACAGAGTTCTCAAGTCTTACATATGCACTCAACCATGATGGAAAATAACGCCTCATTTCTTGTTCTAGTTCTTCTTCTATTATGTGTGGCCTACCCGACCTCACATCATTATTAAATATGCTGAAAACAACATCGTTCAATTAATGTAATAGTATAATAATTAACACTATTAAAATAATATAGACATATTAATTACTTACCCCTCCAGTTTCTCTATTTCTTCCTCATCGCAGTTGAGTAATACATACACCTGAGCAGCCCTTAGCTCATCATCGTTCAGATATCTCTTTTTCATCTTACCCGATGGCTTTCCTAGAGCATTGAATAACTTCAGTATTGTATCATTACTTTCATGATCTCCCTTGTCGTTTCTGGAAGCTCTCGTTCTATTAGTTACAACATGAGGCTTGAAATACATCGAACAAAAGTTTGTAATCTCCTCGAGAACATAGGCTTCACAAATAGAACCCTCGACCCGTGCCTTATTTTTCACCTTTCTTTTTAGGTGATTCAAATGTCGCTCGAATGGGTACATCCATCGATATTCGACGGGTCCACCAACACGTGCCTCATAGGATAGATGAATTGGCAAATGCTCCATAGAGTCGAAGAATCCAGGAGGAAACACCCTCTCTAGCTTGCATAGTGTTACCGCAATGTCCTTCTCTTGCTTTTCTAGACGATCAACGAGCAATTTCTTAGAACAAAGATCCCTGAAGAATATGCTAAGCTCCGTCAATGGATCCCAAACTGCCTGCAGTAAGAATTCCCGAAATACAATCGGAATTAACCTCTCCATGAATACGTGACAATCGTGGCTCTTCATACCCATCAATTTGTTTTCCTTCGGATCGACACATCTTCTCAGATTTGACACATATCCGTCTGGAAATTTTAGGCCCTGGATCCACCGACAAAGTCTCACTTTATCCTCCTTGTCCAGCGAAAAAATTGACTTCGGAAGGAACTATTTTCCATTCTGCTGTATCAAATGCAACGCAGGGCGTTTGCATATTTCTTTTAAGTCCAACCTGGCCTTGGGATTGTCTTTCGTTTTTCCCTTTACGTCCATCACAGTATTAATTATGTTATCAAACACATTTTTCTCAATATGCATGACATCAAGATTATGTCTGATCAGATTGGTACTCCAGTATGGCAGATCCCAGAATATGCTCTTCTTTGTCCAGTTATGAACTCTTCCAAATCCATCGTACTTGTACCCAGTTGTAGGATCTTCGATAGCACTTGGAAAATCTTTAACCTCCTCCCATATCGTGTCTCCATACCACCTTGGCGGTGGATCACCCTTCTCTACAACGCCGGCACGGAAAGCATTCCTATTCCTTCTGAACGGATGATCTTTTGGCAGAAATTGCCGATGACAATCAAAGAAGCACGGCTTTCTGCCGTGTTTCAAGCGGAAAGTCTTACTACGGTCCATGCAATACGGACATGAGAGACGGCCATGAGTGCTCCATCCAGATAAGATTCTATAGGCCGGAAAGTCGTTGATGGTCCACATAAGGGTTGCCTTCATCTGAAAATTCTGCTTCCTGGAAACATCGTACGTGTTAGCGCCTACTTCCCATAACTGATTCAACTCATCTATCAAAGGCTGTAAGTACACGTCAATGTTCCTCTTGGGATTGTTCGGACCAGGAATTATAACGGTTAGAAACATGTACTGAGTCTTCATGCACATCCAAGGCGGTAGGTTATACGGAGTAACAATCACAGGCCAGCACGAATACTGGGATCCCGAAAGACCAAAAGGAGTAAAACCGTCAGAAGATAGTCCCAACCTGACATTTCGCGGATCTAAAGCAAAATCTGGATACACTCGATCAAAGTGCTTCCACGCTTCTCCATCGGATGGGTGATCCAACACTCCTTCAATCTGTTCTCGCATGTGCCAACTCATATTTTCGGCCGTCTCTTTCACCATAAATAATCTTTGCAACCGCGGCGTTAAAGGCAAGTAGTGCATTGAATCGGTCGGTCTTCTTGCACCGGTAGACCTTCCTATACTAGTTGTCTTATAGCGATCAGCACCACAAAATCTGCACACATCTGCGTCCTTGTCGTCTTTGTAGTACAGCATGCACCCATAGCGACAGGAATCGATTTTCTCGTATCCCATCCAGAGCGATCTCACCATCCTCTTAGATCGGAAGAAGTCTTTAGGCAACTTAGCACCCGCCGGCAAGATCTCTATAATCAACTCCAACACTCGGTTGTAGCATTCTTGCGACATGTTAAAATCTGACTTAATGCTCAATAGTCTTGTAACCACCTCCAACGGTGAATGATCCTCACAACCAGGATACAATGGAGTCCTTGCATTCTCCAGCAACTCCATGAACTGTGCAGCATCGACGTTCGGTGCCTCCTTAGGTGCATCATGAACGAAACTAGGCCCCACAGCGTCGAAAATCATGTTCACGCACCCGTCGTCGTATGCATGATTATCTGAAACAAAATTAGGTCCCGCATGCATATACGGCTCAACGTAAGGCTCCGGCTCTGATGCTAAAGACACAAGTTCTCCGTGTGCGGTCCACTGATAGTAATTAGGCGTGAAACCCCTCGAGTACAAATGATATGTCACTTCCACTTCTGGATAATATTTCACGTTATGACATTTCACACACGGACACTTAATTTTGGTGCCGTCCATGTACTGAGGGAACGCCTTAGCAAACTGCAGGAACTGCTCTACTCCCGCTATGTATTCATCCCGTACACCACACATATCATCAGGACGACGATTGTACATCCATGAACGATTCCGCAAGTATTAATTCATATCCATTTGAAAATAATTCTGCAAAGATGGACACACATTATCCAACAGGCACAAATTCGTATATAATGTCTTATTATGGGACACACATTAGTAGCGGACAGTTACTAATAACAATGATATTGACCGATACCGATACGGTTTGGCATGTTCCGATCCGATACAGACCGATACCAAATATTGACCGATACCGACATTGGCATGTTCCGATACTATACAGACCGATACCGATACCAAATATTGACCGATACCGACATTGGCATGTTCCGATACCGATACTATACAGACCGATACCGACATTGGCATGTTCCGATACTATACCGACATTGGACAGTTACTAATAACAATGATATTATCCAACAGGCCGATACCGACATTAGCATGTTCCGATACTATACCGACATTGGATAGTTACTAGACTACACTTCACTTACACCTCTGGATGACTTTGGCTCAAACCAGCCAAAGCTAGTTCAACGAGAGCTCCAAGAAAAAAATGGCTCTCCTCCCACAAACCACAATGGAAACTATACTTGAATAATGCACTCTATTCATTTGGGACTATTCCAGGTGTCCAAATTATAAGCAACCCTATATACATGATACGAATTTCCAACATGTGACATTCATCCATAGCTACTGTTTAATTGTTTTATTCGGGGTTCTATTATGTGTGAAATGCAAGACGCAAGTTACATTCCGGATGGACTTTTATATCAAATTGGCGTTTCTAAAACACTAGTCCAAAATATGGAAATCTTTTATTTTCCTGTATCTCTGTTTGTTTGTCATGTATATTTAGAATCTGTCTAGGACTCTAGACTAATGACATTCTTCTTGATATTGGTTTCATGCACATTAAAAATACACTTTCTCAGCTACTATCTCTTCCCTCGTTTTAGGCATACTTTGATTCTTCACATCTTCCAGACCTAATTTAGAGCATGTATATATAGTTTAAGAAAATCAAGAAATAGCAGCTTAAGTCATTTATAATTCCAAGAAAAGGTGTGGTATTGTGATTGAAATGCATTTTTGCTAAGGTCCAGAGTTCCGATCACATTCTATCATTATGTTACGTTTCATATCTCAAGGATTTTTTCTATCTATACTACTATATAATAAGAAAAGTTGAGGCTTCACCGTAATTTTTTTTTGTTCCAAACATATCCTTGTTTATGTTTACTGAGTAGAATTGTTCATTAAGTTTAAAATGGACAAGTAGGTAATTATATATAGGAAAAAAATTAAAGAGAGATTGTTGTTTATTCTTTCCGAGTAGTATGAAATGCACATGGAAATCTTTTATTTTCTAAATGCAAGACGCAAGCTGTAAGGAAAAACCCAAAACATGTCCAAGGATCGTATCAGTGTCCAAGGGTCGTGTCCGTGTCAGTGTCAGTGTCCAAAACACGCACACACAGTGTCAGTGTCTAAAATTTTGAGTTTGTGTGTGTGTGTGTGTGTGTGTGTGTGTGTGTGGGTGGGTGTGTGTGTGTGTGGGAGAGAAGGAGGAGGAGGAATTAGGTTAGGGTTTACCGCCGGAGAGGAGGAGGAGCTCCAGGAGGAGGAGGAGCTCGACGGGGGGGAGGGGGGAGGGAGTCGACGGGGGGGGGGGGGAGGGAGTCGACGGGGGGGGGGGGGAGGGAGTCACCGCGGGGGAGGGAGTCGCCGGGGGGAGAGGGGGAAAAAAATTTCGAGTTTCGATTTTTCGAGTGAGGGGAAAAAGGGAGTCATGTGCCCTAAGTAAAAAAGTTAGCGACGTCCACTGTTGACGTCGCTAACCGTCGCAATAATATTAATATAAGCGACATATTTTCTTAATATGTCGCTGAACGTCGCTATTCAGCGACATACTTTATCTAGTGTCGCCGAACGTCGCTATTCAGCGACGTATTGCGACGTCAATAGGAAGGAGTCGCTATATTATATAGTTAGCGACGTAATTTCATTCCGTCGCTAAACGACGTCGCTAATATAGCATATTTTAGTAGTGGATGCAATCCAAAGGCATACACGCGGATAGCCGCTCTTATGCCGACACATCAATATGAGTGGTCACTAGCAATGTCAAGCTATACTGTATCTTTTGAATATGGTGACCATTCGCGTGCGAGGTGCGAGCTCCACCGAATGGTCCTGCAGCCTATATTGTAACGGTTCACTTCAAGGCGAGTCGTACCGTCGTTGAAGGTCGTACAATATCTGCTCTTCATCCTAGGCCGATACGAACCCGGTGCCCCGGCGATCGTTCGAGGAATTTTCCTTACGTGCAAGTTGTCCAATGACCATGCAAGACTCAACTCGATTTACCATGTCCTTTTTTATTCATGATCGTGCTTTCCATATTTCTATCGAGACTCCTAAGAAGCGGGACCAGTCTTGGCGACAACCAGTCGCATGAACTTTCTATCGAGACTCCCAAGTCGCAGGACCGGTCTCGACGACAACTAGTCACATGAACTTTCTATCCTTTTGAAACATAGGAAACGACAACTGCATAGTCTTCCAGCTAACTTGAACAAAATGTGTGTTCTTTAACTGTGACATACTTATTATCGAACCTATCGTGGCTCGTGCTTTAAACCAACTCGTTTTCCAAGCGACACTACCGCCCAAGTCATACTTTATATGACGAGCCTTGAGATCGTGGGACAATATGACTTGACAACCGCAAAAAATATGGGACAATGCTTGCTATGACTTCAATAGCCCAACAAAACTCTTGCCTAACTTAATCATGCTTCAACTTAACGAGCAAAGGCTACGCCAAGCCTCGCATCGTGGGAACGTGTCGTGCACACGTTCGACTTGAACAACCAAGTTCTTTGGGTGCCTAAACTTATGCCTTAAGCCGTGCGACGCAACTTAACCCGTGAGATGAGTAAAGGCTATGCCAAGCCTTGGACGATGAGACTGTGCATGCTTTAACAAGCATTTATACGTGCGACGCATATGACTTAGGATAAGTTCATAGCTTTGTCGCAGCATCAACCCACTTTCCTTCTCCCAAGCCATGTAACGAAGGACCAAGTGCCATTTTGAAAGCACGTCGTGTAACACTTCTATGCCGACCGTGGGACCTTTTCATATTCTAACTCATGTCGACCCGACTTGGGATTATTCCCTTAGCTATATGGATTCATCTCTTGTATTATCAAGCCTAGTTGTGCATTTGAAAACTTTTGTTTTATTAGTGTGAAGGCCAAGCTGAAGCAAGTTCATCGAAGCCACCCACCTGAGCGAGGAGTCGTCTCGACCGAGTGGGTCTTCGAGCAGCCGTTGCATGGCTAAGTCCGAACGCCATCGCCGTTTTGATTCCTCCGATTGACTGAGTTGAACGGGGCATTACAACAGCTTCCGAGGTAGTGACAGTTCAAAAAGAGACTGTTGCTGAAGTTTTAGCTCCTTCCATAGCCTAAACTCCTGTAGCTCCTGCCCTGAGCGAGGCGTCTCCTCAAGAAGATCAAGGGATGATAGAAGCGCTGCTAGACTGTGATTTTGGCAGTGATCCAATCGAGGAGGACCCAATCGATGCTGCCTCTGATCCTGATCAAATTGAAGCTCACGCTCAAGTAATAACCCAAGAGGGTTAAAACTTAGTGGCCAAGGAAGGCCAAGTTGTTGTTGAGGCTGAAGAGCTCCCTACTGAAGATGAGGGCAACTAGAGCCCTAACGATGCTAATTAGAGCCTCGATGAACCGTAAAGCGATGAGAACTCTGGTGTTGATATTGAGGGCGACGAAAGCCCAGATGATGCCGAGGAAGGAAATAAAGACCTTGAGGGTGATGAAGGCGCTAATATTGATGCTGAGGGGATTCAGACCCCTGTAGAGCAAGCTCTTGAAATGGAGATAGCAGAAGAGACAGCCCTAGGAGGACCAGCTGATTCAGGGCTGGAAGCAGCCATTTTATGTCAGGAGGCTCGGAGGCGGGAAGCAGCCAAGAGACTGTATCTGCTTATATAATGGGTAGGCTTGTGACAGAACGGGATACTATACTTCGTGAGACCCCCTATATGCCACCTGGTCTAGTAAATCTTTGACTCTATTTACTTTTACTTCCATATTTGATGCGGTGTGATATAATAATATTTTCTTTGAATTGTAGTGGAACACGTAGGAACAATGGTCGAAGTTCCAATAGCACCCACTGTATTTAGCTTCAGCTTAACCATGGCTCCTTTGGACGTCGAAGCCCATGCTATAGAGGGAAGTTCTTCAAGAACACCTGCACCAAAATCTCCAAAAACAGATGTTGTGCAAATTATCATTCCTCCTATTCTACAGAAAGAGAAGCTCCTACAGACGCAATGATGCCTGGTATCTCATCGGTGATGAACAATATCATCTGTACTTTCATGAATGCCTTCTTCACCACTTTGAAGTCTTTGGTTTAATTGGCCTTGGATAAGAATTATCCTTATGATTCCATAAGAAAGTCTTCCCAATTCCCAATTGATTCCATACGCAACTTTGGAGATAATGAAATGGCGAGTAACCTGGAGCGGATCTTAGCAGAACTTGAGGAAACCATTCAGTCCTACCCGGCCTTGACCAGATGGAACATAGATAGGCAGGTGGACGCCGAATACGAGATATTGGCTCAGGAACATAGAAAACAGGAAGCCATTCTTGAAAACGCTTTGGCAGCCTTCGTAGTCCAGTCTGGAGAGATAGAGGCTACTATAGCTGAGATCAGCTCCTCTATTGAAGCTTATAAGGCCGAAAGAACAAAGAAAGGCCCTAAAATAGAGAAAGGTCGGGCTCGCATACTAGAGCTAGAAGCTAGTATAGCTGTGACCAGCTCCTCTATTGAAGCTTATAAAGCCTAAAGAACATAGAAAGTCCCTGAAATAGAGAAAGGTCGGGCTCGCATACTAGAGCTAGAAGCTGAATTGGAGCGAACTCGTGCATCGGTTGCAGCGGCTGAGAAACGTGATGAGGAGATCACTGAACTGTATCAACTTGCTTCCAGTCATTTAGATGGCTTAGAAGGACAAAGCGAGGTTCTTCTCCGGGCTCAAAATGCAGAGATGGAGCGTCATATCACCTTGATGCACACAGAAGCAAGATGAAGCTTGGCTAGGGAAATGGTGATTACTACAAGAGTTGAGCGGGCCGAAGCTTTAAGAAGACAGATCCTCGATCTCAATAAGCAGTCCCAATAAAATATGTAATAATCTAAACAAGATTTTTGTATTACATTTTGATCAAATGTAATAGCTTTTATTGTCTTTGAAATGAAAAAGTTGTTGTTTCGTAATTTTATTACTCCATGCATCTGTTTGAAACATAGGCAATAGATAAAAAATAGGAAAATACATTCAGAGGTACTAGACGTGATGTATTTCTTTAGAATAATCATCATGAATCATATCTGTTCAGAGTTCTTGGATGTGACAAAGTATAATTTAACATGTTGTTATTTTGATAATGACTTTACGATAAGTCACTAATGTAGATAATGGAATTCGGAGGTAATGTGGACGTGAACTCCTATATCTATAAGATACCTTTTAAAATAGCTGGATTTCAAAAGATGATGATGATATATCTATGGAGTAACCTTTTGAGGGTACAACATAAAATTTGGTTAAGATTTCGTTGGGGATTTCCGAGGACTTATTATCCATTGGTTTACTCACGAAAAGAGTGAATTAAAGATAATAATTCTAAGATTTGCATATATACAATATTTGTTAGGAAATATAATACACACTTTCAAACATGATATTTCTTCAAGAATTTGCCATTGATAGGTATCATAGCAATTTGTCCGTCCATCCTATAGAAACAAAATGTAAAGCGCTATTCTCTAGTGGAGGGGGTGAATAAAGTAGGCAGCAAAAATTTAGCTATTAAAAAATTGTTAGTAGCAAGATCACAGAATATATATATCACAGATATGTAAATAAAAAATAGAGACCAGAGAGCAAACGCAAACACAAGGATGTATATTGGTTTCCCTCTTGTGAGGACTATTCCCGTCGGAAGAACTCTAGCTTCCAGTTGAATCCACCATGAAAAAATGTCGCAAGTTTTCCTCCGAAGTTCTTGCAACTTCTACAACGCAAGCTTTGATCCGAAGTACTCGACCAACTTCAATTGTGAAGTGTCTTTCTTCAATTATGCCTCTGATTACAATCACTCTGAAACTTTTAGACCATACCGCACTGGCAAATCGACTAGAGGATTCTAACTGGCTTAGGATTTGAAAATGAATAGCTCAGAACACTTTGGAAGAGCGTATTAAGCATAAAGAGAAGAGAATAGAGAGGTGTGTTGAAATGAGAAAAATTCTTCTCTATTTATAGGTTTTCCAAAGGAAGAATTCGTGCAAAATTCGGGCAAAATTCAGACATAATTTTTTGAGAGAATATCGGCAAATAGCCATTACATCCGTAACTGCAGGATGATTAAGTTCAAAATCCAACGGGCCCAAATCGAACTCGGCCTGAATTCCCTTGGGGTATAGAGTTTGATTTTTAGGATTTTTGCAAATCGAATTTTGGACTTTTTGAAAAGTTTTAAGGCAGTCATGAGCTTTTTGTAAAATGGGCTATTTTTAAAAGGAAAGATATTTTGAAAACATTTTGGGATAGGCTATTTGCCGATATGACTTGGTGTACATCGTATTTCTAGACTCAATAAAATGTAAAAATTACATTGAATATTAAAATACAGACTCATTTGGCAAAATGGTTTCATTCTTGAACGATAGTAGTAGTAGTTCTCAGCATTCATCCAAGTAGCCCTTATATTGAGATATGGTTATATATATTATTAAAATCAGGTTTGACTATGACCAATGGACCAAAAATCTTGCCCATTTTGATAATTAGCAAACCTTGACCGATATAACATCTCGATCTTTTGATTTGAAAAGAATTAAAATTAATGAACTTATTCAGCTTGTATGGTACTATATCCTAAAATAAATTCCTGTATCCTGTAAATGATGTTAGATCCATTTTCTCCTCCGTTGTCACATGGCAAAATAATTACAAAAAGAGAAGCTCCCCCGCAATTCATGCATAAGAAACAAATGTTGAAGAAATACAAAAAAATAGACAAAATAACATGTATTGCATAGGCAATTCTATGTAAAAAGCATAAATTAAGATAGGTAATGCTACGCATTAAAAATGCATACAGAGAATAATAGAGAGAGTTCGATACACACTAAAATAATAAATGCATACTAATAAGAACTTTGAAAAAGTATCAATTCATCAGACAGTCACAGTGCTAAAAAAAATAAAGATAAAGTACTATCTTGGAATGTCGGAGCATTTCTAAGCATACCTAGACAAAATAAAGTCTAACTAGATAACATCTAGAGAAAGTACAAACGTCTAGATCAGAAATCCTCAGAATCATCATCATCAGTGCCAGCAGTGCCACAATGTCTGGAAGGGCCAGCTCTAGAAGTGCCAGCTCCATGAGAAGGGTGTGGAGTAGCCCCAGAACTATGGTACCAATTATAAGCATTATCGGGCTCGAATAAGTAATGAACCGCCTCATCCTCATAGCGTTAGCCAGATACAGCTGAATCTCGGGGAAGAGAACTGGCACAATGACCAGTCTGAGCAAATCGCAGATCTGTAAAGAAATTTGCAAGAGCCTGAAATCGACTGGCATCTCAGAACTCGCGTTCCCTTAATGTGTTAGTAATAAATGCTCGCAAATCAGAGAGATGCTGGTAAATACCCTCAAAAGACATAGGATAATCCTGAGAATATGGAGGTAGAGCAGTAGGAGCAGCTAGAGGAACAGCTGCGCTACGACGAGAGAGCTGAAGATACTTGGGCTCAGAGTCACGAGCACAAGTGGATAGATCAATGTCAAAATACTGAAAGATGATTAAGAGGATCATCGCGTAAGCAATGTTTCTGTTCCTTTCGCGACAATGACCCATCATCTGAATGATAGCCTTGGGGACAGAAAACATAATCCCCTTACGAATATGGTATAAAGCAGATATTTCAAGGGTGGTCACATCGTCCTTAGAAGTGGATTTGGGTAAGATAGTGGAGTAGGCGATGCGATGCAGTTCATAGAAGAATAAGTTCAAATTAGCAGTTTTGAACTTGCCAGAACGAACTCGATCAGGAGAGTAGAGTTCATTCTTGAAGCTGTTTAAGGTCGTACCTACAGGAAATTCAAATTTCGTGATATCGTCTAGCGGCGCACCTTTATTTAGAATATAAGGAATTTTCGCTAAGTCGACAACACTGAATTCAATATCGGTTCTGGCAAGACGACTCTTAACAGTAAAAGTGTCAAGGGTGAAATTGCAATAAAAATAAACGAATAGCATTAATTACGATAGGATATGAATGATTAACAAGGTTAGGCAATCCTAATGCTTCAAAGTAAGTCCAGTGGGAGGAAAAGATAGTCCATTTAATCAGTGCGTCGGGACATATGTTGTGAATCGATAAATTTGTATACCATGAAAGTGATTGATCATGGGTTTGGAAGAAAAACCCAATGAATGCCCCGTCATCCGATTGGACGGGCGAAACGAGTGATTCGTGGATGAGATCCGAAGACGAGGCCTCTTCACTAGCCGTCGTCTTCTTCCTCTTGAAGGGGTTGAAGTTCTTAGCCATAATTTATATAAAAAGTATAGATATTTACGAAATTGAAAAGAAGAGAAGGAGGAGGTTATACCTTCTGATATTTGAGTATGTGAAGGAGAACGAGATTCTACGCACGAAACAAAAATTTGTATTGAAAACACCAAACGATTTGAGAGATATCAAAGGATGAAAAATATAGGGTTTGGTGGCTTCGAGAGCGGCTGTTGCTGTGTTTTAAGGAGATGGAGGTAATGAATAGGAAGGGGCCACATTGGTTCTGACTTAAAACACCCGACACCAACATAACTCGGGCCGAACTCTTGTCGAATTTGGTCAGAGTTCGCCTGGGGTTTTGTTGAGGTATTTTTTAACAGAAATAGATGCAATGCCACTTTATATTCATCAATCCTTTTTCAATTATTTAATTCCAAGTTTAGTTATTTTAAATTTTAATTAATATAATTAATATTATTTTACGAATTAAATTTTGTTACACAATAACTGTTTTATATTAGCTGTAGGGGTACTGTCCCAGTTAACCGAGGTTCAATGGGGAACGCTTGAGTACCGTTTCGCTTTAACCGTAGCCGTGGTGATAGACAGAACATTTATAGGTTTGTATCGAAAACAATTTTTGTATATTGAAAAATAATTAATATAACAAAATTAATTAATATTATTGACATCTAAAATTCATAATTTTTAGACATAAATAATTGAAACGATCTTTTGCTAATGGTTTTGTAAATATGTCAACTAGTTGGTTTTCTATGTCTACATATACAAGGTTTATATCTGATGGAACGGAGGATTCCCAGGACCCTTACTTTGGTGTACGTATTGATCGATAGAAAGTTAAACAGATTTAATACGTGTTCTAACACTTCGTAGGCGAAAACTAGGGTTCACAAATTATACCTACGACAGAAAGAAGACAAGTAGTTCCTGGCAATCTCGAGCGGACGACCAAAAGATCTTCTGCACGTATACCTTCCTCGAGTTGGACGTCGTGTGGGCGACGATCTCCCAACCTTTTCTTCTTCTTGGCAGCCCTTTCTTTCTCTCCTTACGTGAATCGTGAATTTAGAGAAAGCTTCAGATTTCTGATCGGTCATCTGGCGGCCAGAGAATAGAGGATATATATAGGCTACGGCAGGGACCATGAGGAGAAATTAGGGTTAGGCCTCCTAACGGATATGGATATCCCGTGTTCAGCCCGAACACACAATCCTGGCCCATTAACAATAGCTCGGTCCACTAATGAGCTATTGTTCTACTACCTCCCTAATCCCAAATTATGTTTATGGGCTCCTTTTATTATATGCTCGTTTGGCTTCCTATGTTAAGATATCGAATGTCCGTCGATCAAATTAAGTTACAGACAACTATATTGATTCGACATCTTTTATCCTTAAGTAGTACCGCTCAACATTATTTATCATGTCGGATATAATCCACCTGCAGGATTTATATGACAATCCTTATGAGCTCCTTAAGGGGACATCATCAACCCGATGTATCGGGACATGGATTCCATTTATAATCAATAATCCATCATACATACAATGTTATTACCCAATTCATAGAGGTTGTTGACCCATAATGAATCTCACTTTTCCATGAGTCAAAGTAATGCACACTGCATATATATGTTTGTTATTATATCCAAATTAAGAGCAAAAGCATCCATAATAACAGAGGTGTTTGTTTACTTATGTAGTCAGTACAAAGAGAACAACCTCAAGTGGTCATGTTCAATACACACAAAGTGTACTAGTGTAAACCTATAATCAAGATAGACTAATACCAGGTTACACTACAACCTTTCCAATAGATTGTCCAAGTCCATCTAGGTTGTAAACTATTTATATACTCCATAGGGAACTGATAATAAGATCTTCTGTATGACACCACACACCATATTATCTACAATATAGAATATCAGACATTTGCATTAACACTTGCAACAAATACAATATGCAAACATTTGCCCATATGATTCTCATTCAAAATTTAAGGAAAAAAGATTACTACAAAAGTGATGCTTTTAGTATATAACCCTAACAATCTCCCACTTATACTCAAAACATTGTTTTTTAGTATACTATTACAAATCTCCCACTTATACTTAAAGCCATGCTGCTACACATCTGACTCCCATTACCTCAACATGACTATCAAAAGCCTTAGCTGGTAAGATCTTTGTAAAGGGGTCAGCTAGGTTGTCGGCTGATGCTATCTTGATCACAGCAACTTTTTCTTTCTTTGCGAAATCTCGTATCAGGTGGTACTTGCGCTCAATGTGTTTACCTGTCTTATGGGCTCGTGGTTCCATCGAGTTTGCAACTACACCACTATTATCACAATAAAGTGTAATAGACTTAGGCAAACTAGGTACCACATCCAAGTCCAACAGAAAGTTTCTGAGCCAAACCACTTCTTTGGCTGCCTCAGAGGCTGCCACATACTCGGATTCTATGGTGAAATCAGCAATACATTTTTGCTTGATGCACCTCCACACAATGGCTCAACCTTCCAAAGTAAACACATAACCTGAGGTAGATTTCCCATAATCCCTATCTGATTGAAAAATCTGATTCTGTATACCCCAAGGGAACTAAACTATCTGCCTGGTAAGCATATACTCTTTAGTCCTTTTCTGGTACTTCAAAATATGCTTTACGGCAGTCCAGTGCTTTTGTCCTGGGTTAGACTGATATCTGCTGACTATACCTACGGCAAAGCAGATGTCTGGTCTCGTACATAGCATTGCATACATTAAGCTTCCTACTGCTGAAGCATAAAGAACTGCTTTCATGTTCTCTATCTCTTTAGGTGTCCTCGGACACTACTCCTTTGATAGAGCAATTCCATGTCTAAAAGGTAAGAAACCTTTCTTAGAATTTTGCATACCAAAATGAGTTAGTACAGTATCGATATAGGAAGCTTGGGATAAGCCTAACATCCTTTTCTTGCGATCTCGTAGAACTTTGATCCCAAGGATGTGACCTACTTTTCCCAAGTCCTTCATATCAAATTGTTTGGATAACCATACCCTTACATCAGATAACACCTTCACATTGTTTCCAATGAGCAAGATGTCATCCACATAAAGTAATAGGAACACCACCATGTTTTCATCATACTTTTTGTATACACATGATTCATCCTGACATTGATCAAATCTATATGATTTTATCACCTGATCAAAACATATGTTCCAAGATCTGGAAGCTTGCTTAAGTCCATAAATGGACTTCTTGAGCTTACAAACAAGATGCTCTTGGCCCTTTTCAATGAAGCCGTCTGGTTGCTTCATATAGATGTCTTCCTCAAGACTTCCATTAAGGAAAGCTGTCTTGACATCCATTTGCCAAATCTCATAATCGAGATGAGTTACAAAAGATAAAAAAATCTGGATAGACTTAAGCATGGCTACTGGAGAAAGGGTTTTCTCATAATCGATACCCTCTCTTTGAGTAAAATCTTTTGCTATAAGCCGAGCTTTAAAGGTTTCAACCTTACCGTCTGATCCTCATTTTCTCTTATAGACCCACTTGCATCCAATGACTTTTATGCCAACGAGTGGTTCTACAAGCTCTCAGACCTGATTAGAATCCATAGATTCTATTTCAGATATCATTGCTTTTTGCTAAGATACTGCATCTTTATCTTGGAGTGCTTCATTATAGGTACATGAATCATAATCTTGTTCCTCAAGGACGAAGTCTGACGACTCTCCCAAGAACGTATATCTATCAGGTTGTATCACAACCCTCCCACTACGATGAGGCACTATCGGTTGTGGTGTAACATTTGTGACACATTGTGCAGTTATTTGTGCTTCATCCTCTTGTACAATTGGTACTGAAGTACTTGGTGTCTCACCTTTAAGTTCTTCTAGAACAACTCTACTTGTGGGTTTATGGTTCATCACATAGTCTTCCTCTAAGAATCGGGCATTGATGCTAACAATGACCTTCTGATCCTTAGGACTATAAAATAAACCTCCTTTTGTTCCTCTTGGATAGCCTACAAACAAGCGTACTTCTATACGAGATTCCAACTTATCTGATTTCCCATTCAGCACATGTGCTGGACTACCCCAAATGTGAACATGTTTCAGACTAGGCTTACGCCCAATCCACAGCTCTGTAGGAGTAAAAGGTACTGACTTAGAAGGAACCAAGTTCAAAATATAAGCTACGGTCTTTAAGGAATATCTCCAAAACAAATCTGGTAAATCCGAATAACTCATCATTGATCTAACCATCTCTATAAGAGTTCTATTCCTTCTTTCGGCTACACCATTCTGCTGGGGCATTCCAGGTGCAGTCAATTGGGATGTAATCCCAGTCTCTGATAAATAATCCCTAAACTCTCCAAAGAGGTACTCGCCACCACGATCTGATCGTAATGACTTGATACATTTTCTATGACATTTCTCTGTTTCAGCCTTGTACTCTTTGAATTTCTCAAAGCACTCAGACTTACGGCGCATCAAATAAATGCATCCATACCTTGAATAATCGTCAATAAATGTGACAAAATATTCAAAGCCACCTCTAGCTTGGATAGTCATGGGTCCACACAAATCAGAATGAACCAATTCCAACACATCTTTGGCCCTATACCCCTTGGCCGTAAAAGGCCCTTTGGTCATTTTACCTTCCAAGTAGGATTCATAAACTAGTAGTGCCTCCACTTCCAATGAACTCAAAGGTCTACCTTCAACCAGTCTTAGGTTAATATGCCCCAATCGCAAGTGCCAAAGATATATTTGGTTCATACAAGAAGGTTCTTTCCTCTTATTTAAGTTAGAAGACATATTATTCATTTACATAAGTTGTATTATGGGCGAAATAGGATTACTGACATACAGATTATCAACCAATACACCAGAACAGATAAAATGTTTATTCTTTCTAATAACAATATTGTCATTAAAATAAACTAAATGTCCATCCTTAACTAACATAGAAACAGAAACTAAATTCCTTCTAAGTGAAGGTGTATAAAGACAATCTCTCAATGTCAAAGTTCTACCAAAAGATAAAGTAACATCTCCTAATGCAACGACTGCTACTTTTGTAGCAACACCCATGAATAAGAATATCTCTCCATCACTGAGCCGTCTGGTTTCCTGGAACCCCAGCAATGTATTGTAGACATGATTAGTGGCTGCTGTATCTACAAACCAGTTGCCGGCAGATAACATCGCTAAACATGTTTCAACTACTAGTAAATGAGATATACCTTCTTTGTTCCCTTGAGAAGTGGACAATCAGTCCTCCAATGTCCTGACCCTTTGCACTTGAAATATTTGCCTTTCGACTTTTTTACCGTGCCTTGAGGTCCCATGCCCTTCTTTGCTGAGTTTGCCTATTTCTGAATGTTTTTCTTCTTCTTACCGCCTTTTGGCTTAGAAGTAGAAGCCTTTTTAGAAACAAAAACATCACCACTCTGCCTAAAGAGAGATTCTGCATCCTGTAGCTCTTTTGCAAGTTCTACCAACTATACAACCTTTTGTTCATGTTGTAATTAAGGCAGAAATTGTCAAAACTTTTAGGCAGAGTCCCGAGAATGATGTCGACCTGGGATTCCCCATCGATTTTAGCTCCAAGGATCTCCATTTCATTCAGATGACCCATCATCTTGAGAACATGATCCCTTACTGGTGTACCTTCAGCCATTTTTGTATTCATCAAACACTTCATAGCAAACTTTCTAGCTGCTCTACTCTGATGTCCGAAGAGTTCCTTGAGGTTATACATCATGTCATAAGTCGTGGCCATAGCCTGATGCTGATGTTGTAGTACATTTGACATAGATGCCAGAATGTAACGCCGCGCTATCTCATCTGCCTTTTTCCACTTCTTATAAGCCTCTTTGACCTCTTCATCAGAGTTAGCATCAGGCTTAGGTGGGTATTCCTCAACAAGTACATATTTGTACTCTTCAGCAGTCAAAACAATGTCTAGATTACATTTTCAGTCATTATAATTAGGTCCAGTAAGTTTGTTTTCTTTAAGAATCACCATAAGTGGACTGAAAGAACCCATTTTTGAAATCCTGAGAATCACATAAATAAAAATTATGTAGGGCAAAAACTTTTTGAATTAATTAAATTGAAATTTACTAACACCTTGAACATCATAAATTTAGCAAGCCACGATAGTGTGGACGTATACAAATTCAACTTTGTTCAAGTAGGTACTACCTATTAATTTTACTATCATGTCAACATAACTTTATAACAAATAAAATTAATATGTTGGTCTTGCTCTGGCCATACAAATAATAGCAGTGACTCCGATGGGGAGGATACCATTATTTGTATCTAAGTGTATACCATTACTTAATACTAAGTTCATTACCTTGTAATGAGTTCCTTCAGATGGAGAAGTGAACACATACTAGGAAACTTTCTACAATATCCCTTAGGAAGTTTGTACTGGTGATCCATAATTATACTCATCCGATATGGAGGAAGGTACTAAAGCCAACGCGCAAGTATAATTACATCACCTACAAATCAGTAATGGAGACCATAGGATTTATACTAAACAAATATCCTCTCCCACTTAGTTATTTAACAATGAGGATTTTTCTACTAGTTGATATTATGTCCATGTTGTCCATTATTAATGTAGGCTTAGTTTTTTAAAAAAAATATCCACACAATAATAAACATGCATAACCAGAAAAAGAAAAATGACAACAAATAAGAGAAAAATATCCAACTATTATGGTCATCTTTTCTGCTCCATCCTCAACTATCCGTCCTCAACTATTATGTCCATGTGGTCCAATTTTTTTTAGGTTTTGGCTGTCGATTCCTTCATCAAAAATTATCTGCCTGCCTCTGGACTGCTTAAAACTAGCATCTCGTCCGACGTCAGAAACAGCCACCACCGCCATCACGATTGACCAAAAATAATTAAAATTACATTAATCCTATGCCTCCTGAAGGATTTTACACATAATATAGATTAAAAAATTAAAATAATAAGCACGATCAACCCTCGTGATTTTAATTACATCTACAGCAACAACAATATCTACGACATGTCCGTGGTTTAAACAACACAATCAAAAACATGCATTGGACCATAATAGTTGGATCTAAGATGCCTGTAAAACGAGTTAGAACAGATCTACATCTACCGACTATTACACAGCGCAGGTTTTATTGGACAACATGGACGTGTCAATCAATACGCAGATCCAAAGTGGCTTTGATACAATTGATGGAACTGAGGATTCCCAGGACCTTTACTTTGGTGTGCGTATTGATCGATAGAAAGTTAAACAGATTTAATACGTGTTCTAACCCTTCATAGGCGGAAACTAGGGTTCACGAATTATACCTGCGGTAGGAAGAAGACAAGTAGTTTCTGGCAATCTCGAGCATACGACCACAAGATCTTCTACATGTATTCCTTCCTCGAGTTGGACGTCGTGTGGGCGACGATCTTCTAACCTTTTTTTTTCTTTGGCATCCCTCTCTTTCTCTCCTTACATGAATCACGAATTTAGAGAAAGCTTCAGATTCTGATCGGTCATCTGGCAGCCAGAGAATAGAGGATATATATAGGCTACGGCAGGGACTATGAGGAGAAATTAGGATTAGGCCTCCTAACAGATCTGGATATCCCGTGTTCAGCCCGAACACACAATCTAGGTCCATTAACAATAGCTCGGTCTACTAATGAGCTATTGTTGCACTACCTCCCTAATCGCAAATTATGTTTGTGGGCTCCTTTTATTATATGCTCGTTTGGCTCCCCATGTTAAGATATCGAATGTCCGTCGATCAAATTAAGTTACTGACAACTATATTGATTTGACATCGTTTATCCTTAAGTAGTACCGCTCAACTTTATTTGTCATGTCGGATATAATCTACCTACAGGGTTTATATGACAATCCTTATGAGCTCCTTAAGGACATCATCAACCCGATGTATCGGGACATGGATTCCATTTATAATCAACAACCCATCATACATACAATGTTATTATCCAATTCATATAGGTTGTTGACCCATAATGAATCTCACTCTTTTATGAGTTAAAGTAATGCACACTATATATACATGTCTATTATTATATTTGGATTAAGAGCACAAGCATCCATAATAACAGAGGTGTTTGTTCACTTATGTAGTCAGTACAAAGAGAACAACCTCAAGTGGTCATGTTCAATATACACAAAGTGTACTAGTGTAAACCTATAGTCAAGATAGAATAATACCAGATTACGCTACAACGTTTCCAATAGATTGTCCAAGTCCATCTAGGTTGTGAACTATTTATATACTCCATAGGAACTGATAATAAGACCGTCTGTGTGACACCACACACCATCTTATCTACAATATAGACTATCAGACATTTGTATTAACACTTGCAACAAATACAATATGCAAACATTTGCCCATATGATTCTCATTCAAAATTTAAGGAAATAAGGTTACTACAAAAGTGATGCTTTTAGTATATAACCCTAACAATATCTCCATTTATTTGATGTTCTCTAAGAAAATGATGTCGAATCTCAATATGCTTAGTGCGAGAGTGACATACAGGATTCTTAGTTAGATTAATAGTGCAGGTGTTATCACAGAAAATGGGTATGTGTGAATACTGTAAACCAAAGTCTTCTAAGGTTTGCTTTGTCCACAAAATTTGTGTACAACAACATCCTGCGGCGATATACTCAGCCTTAGTAGTTGATAATGCGATAAAATTTTGCTTCTTGCTAAACCAAGAGACTAGAGCCTTACCTAGGAAATGACACGTACCGCTAGTACTTTTTTATCTACTTTGCATCCAGCAAAATCAACATCCGAGTAACCGGTTAGGTCAAAGGACGTGGTTTTAGGATACCATAAGCCGACAGAAGAAGCGCCTTTAAGGTATCAAAATATACAATTTACTGCACGCAAGTGTGATTCCTTAGGGTTAGCTTGGAAACGTACATACAAGCAAACACTAAATATTATATCAGGACGACTAGCCGTTAAATAAAGTAGACTACCAAACATACCTCGATACTTATGTATGTCGACCGGTTTGCCTTGTTCATGAATATCAAGCTTGGTTGAAGTTGCCATCGGAGTGCCAAGAGGTTTGACGGTTTCCAGATCGAACTTCTTTAGTAAGTCTTTTGTGTTGGCTTGATTAATAAACGTCACATTGTTGGTTTGTTTTATTTGCAGACCAAGAAAGAATTTGAGTTCTCCTATTATGCTTATCTCAAACTCATTCTGCATATACTTTGAAAATTCTTGACAAAGAGATTCATCAGTAGATCTAAAGATAATATCATCAACGTAAATTTAAATTAAAAGAAAAATTTTATTAAAAGATTTATAAACAGTGTAGTGTCAACCTTACCTTTTATAAAATCATTATAAAGTAGAAAAGAGCTTAAACAATCAAACCATGCACGAAGGGCTTGTTTCAAACCGTATAAGGCTTTCTTTAACTTGAAAACAAAATTAGGGTTTTTGAAATCAGTAAAACTTGGAGGTTGAGCTACATAAACTTATTCTTTTATAAAATCGTTAAGAAATACAGTTTTAACGTCCATTTGAAAAAGCTTGAAATTATGAAAACATGCAAATGCACATAACATGCGAATAGATTCTAATTTCACAACTTGGGCATGTCTCATCGTAGTCGATACATTCCTCTTAGTTGTATCCTTGAGCTACGAGTCGGGCCTTGTTACGAGTAACTAAACCATTCTCATTGAGTTTATTTCGGAATACCCAGCGGATGCCAATGATTGGATGATCAATGGGCTTAGGAACAAGTTCCCAAACTTGATTCCGTTCAAATTAGTTTAATTCTTCTTGCATAGCATCTAACCAAAAATTATCGCTACATGCTTCTTTAATAGTTTTGGGTTCTACCGGTAAAATAAATACGACACAGGAAATTATATCTCTATTAGAGGAATGAGTAGTTATACCCCTAGTAATCTCACCTATTACCAAGTCCTTGGGATGATCAGCCATAAATTTTATTCTTTTTTGCAAACTCTCAAGGTAGCTAGTTCCAACTTTTGGTTCTATACGTGCTCTGCTTGGAGGATCAGCTGGTGCTGTGCTTGGAGGTTCTACAGGAGCTGTACTTGGTACACTGATGTCTTCATTATCATCGTCGATTGTCTGTTGATTCAGTTTGTCAAAGGTAACGTTCATTGACTCTTCGATGATCATGGTCCTTTTGTTGAAGACTCGGTACCCTTTTTTTTGGTTGCATAACCTAAAAATATACCTTCATCGGCCTTTTTGTCAAACTTTCCTAATTATCTTTAGTGTTAAGAATAAAGCATTTGCAACCAAAGAGTTTAAAATAAGAAACATATGGTGTTCTATCAAACCATAACTCATAGGGAGTCTTCTTTGATTTAGATCGAATTAGAACCCTATTGAGAACATAACAAGCTGTATTGACAGCTTCAGCCCAAAACTATTTAGATAGACTAAAGTGGTTTAACATAACTCTAGCCATTTCAGATAGAGTCATGTTGTTACGTTCCACAACTCCATTTTGTTGTGGAGTCCTAGAGCAGGAGAACTCATGCAGATAACCTTGTGTGTCAGAAAATTGCTCAAACTCTGCATTTTCAAATTAGTTGCCATGATCGCTTTGAATACGAGTGATTATGAATCCTTTTTCATTCTGAACTTTCTTGTAAAAAGAGACGAATTCAGATAATGCATTATTTTTGTGTGCAAGAAAATATACCCACGTGTATCTAGAGAAATCATCTACTATTACAAAAGCATATAACTTACCACCTAGGCTAGCAATTCTACTAGGCCCAAATAAATCCACTTGCAATAATTGTAGAGGTCTAGTGGTACTTACAGCATTCTTAGACTTAAAAGTGGATCGGATAGCTTTGTTCTTTTCATATTCACTACATACCGTATCATTCTTGAAGGTGATGTCCGGTAAGCCTCGTACCAACTTTTTTATGGATAGTCGTAAAATTGTGTCCATGTTTGCATGACCGGGTCTCATATTCCATAGTTGACTCTCATTATTCTTGGCGATTAGGCATCTACCTTCTTTGTTAGCCTCTTCCAATAGATAGAAAACATATATTATTTCCCTAATACCTTCAAAGACAGTGCTATCAGTTGAGCTATCAACTATAGTACATTTATCTTTGACAAAGTTAATACCATAACCATGGTCAGCTAAATGACTTATGCTGAGTAGATTATGTTTTAACTCGGTTACTAGACAGATATCTTTAATCACAGGATAGAAATCCTTACCAATATTGCCGATACCTATTATATACCCTTTAAGATTATTACCGAAGGAGACGTATCCTCATTTCTTCTTCGACAGTATTGCGAATAATGAAACGTAATCGATTATGTGCCGTGAGCAACCGTTGTCAAGGATCCACTTGCTTCTAGCATGCGTAGGGAGTTCCACCTACAAGAGAATTTGTAGATAAAACTTTTGGTACCCATTTCTTGTAGGGTCCTGAAATGTTAGTCTTTAGTATCCATGCACGTAATCTCAAATCAACTAGCTTTCTTACTCTACATACAGGAGAGATATGAGCAATGGTGCCACAATAATGACATCTAGCATATTGAGGGTTAGATGTAGTGTGTTGTGCATGATTGGTAGGTCTTGGTTTTCTAGTTGGATATGTGTAATAAAATGCATGCCTATTAGTCTTCTTGGGAAAAGGTTTGGTTGGTTTGATAGTGTTCCGATGTTTCGGTAAGTGACACATGTTAGGGTAGGAAGAAGCAACCTCAGCCTGTTTTCCTAATCTAATTTCCAACTTTTTGGAAGTGTCATACAGTGTATTATAGTCAGCAGTGAGTGCATCATTTTTGACTAGTGCTTGCTGAAGGCTCTTCTTCTCTTTGAGTAGGTCTTCCTCTAATTTGGTAATGGCCTTATCTTTCTCTTCGGATAGCCTTGTGGTCTCGTGTAATTGTAACTTAACATAAGAGAGCTCACCTACCTTACTAGAATTATCATTACTTCTAACCTATGCTAGTAGGTCGGTAAGGTAGGTGAGCTCTTGTGAATCTTCTCATGGTTATTATATTCCTTGCCTAAGAAAGACAGAGGGTTTACAATATCTAGAAATCTAATAAATCTGAGTGACGGATTCGTTTGGCTACATCTTGAATGCCTTATACTCCTAAGTAAGTTTGCTTATCTTGACTCCTTGACTAGTGTCATGCCTTCATGAGTAACTTCGAAAAGTTTTCACACTTCATTTGATATTGTGCATGTAGACACCCTGTTAAATTCAGTCATGTCTAAGGCACAAAACAAAGCATTATAGCACTGCGTCAAGACTGGCCTGTTTCTTTTCAGCTTCAGTATACTTGTCATGGGGTTTCTCAACCAACTCTCTATCAACAAGAATACGTGCAGGCTTTTTATAGCCATCAATCACAATAGACCATATGTCAAAAATTAGAGATTTCAATGGCACGACCTGCACCCAGTATAAGGGTACAAGTGCGTAACAACGCCCAACCTACGGCACAGAATCGGCGGTAGAACGCTGTTCTAGGTCACTATCTAAACCAACTCACGCAAATATATAATGTACTTGTCTTAAATCCCAACTCCGAACGGAGGATAAGTACAGAAATAATATAACTCAATCACAGTCTAAGCACGATAGGATATCACAGAATTCTATAACTAAAAGAAAACAATAAAAACTACTAAAAGATAATAACTCAAAACAACTCAAAATAAGACAACTCTCAAATTATTACAATTCAAGTTCCAGTAAAAAATTAAAACAGTCTACTAAACTAGTCTCCCGATCACTCCTGAGAGTCGGGACCAAAGGTAGCTAATCCCTCTCCAGATCATAGTGAGTGGGGCATACATCCTCAGGCTAACATCTGTAATATTTCAACAGGTCAGTCAGGACAGGAACGAATACCTCATCAAGTAAATCCAAGTAAATGAGGAAAACTATAAAACAATTATAGACAATTATATTGACGAAGCATGGGAATTCGAGACAGTTTAAGATGTAAAACTATAGTAAAAGAACAAGAAAAGTAAAAGCTGTGAAACAGAACATCATGTTAATGAAGACTGTAAATAAAAGCTAGCTGAACTAGAATAATGTGATATAAGTCCAGTGGTACAATATATGTCTAGTGTGATTCCATTCAATGATCCAAGTAGGGTGATTCTTGTAATGGTTCTTGTGATGATTCTAGTAAAGATTCTAGACAATACTCACAGTGTTTTAAAATACTGAGATCGACATGTAAACGGCTAGGGATAATCAGGCACATCACACACTGGCCAAGTGTGGATGGCTATCGTTCTTGTATAATTCACAAGGAGGTGGTTCGAGTATTTAGGAATGTTTATATGTCTACTCAAGTATTTTCCTACCCGACAAATATTAGTGAATCCATAACACGACACGTAATTCGAAGATAAATCTAGCAAGAACATGAAGGTGCTTGTAGATGATTCTTGTAATGGTTCTTGTAATAGAGGCTAGACAAGTAAGGTATGTGTGTCATATACATGAATTCCAGAAAATATCAATTCCTGTTTGTAACCGAGAATCAAATAGAACTGACTAAAACTGAAATATAGAATTTGACAAGTAAATGAAAGAACTATAGAGAATGTACTCGCTGACAATCCGAGCTGCTGATGAGGATGTGTAACTAAACTGGAGTGATGTAAACCTATTTAAGGTAAAGTGCTACAATACAATTCTACATGCTTCTAAGTCCTTTTAGGTCAAAGTCAACCTTGGTCAACTCTGGTCAAACCTGGTCAACTCTGGCCAAACCTGGTCAATACTAAGTCAACTAGTCCGTTTACTAATTTTTAGGTCACACATAAGTTTACAAGTCATTCCGAGTTCGTTTGAGTCGATTTGGATCAAGTTTGACCCAAAGTTGACTTTTGTCAACTTGGTCAACTTGGTCAACTTGTCGTCAACTCGACTAAACTAGGCTCTTGGCTCGATCCTAATCTGTCCCAATACTCCCTAGGTTACATTCACAAGCATACTTATATATAGATATATTTTCATATATATATATATATATATATATATATATTATATATATATATATATATATATATATATATATATATATAGGAAATGGCAGGATCCCGCTCGGGCGATCGATGGGTTCTGCTCCCCAGCTAGGGCTGGCCGTCGCTCGTCATCGCGGCGGCTGTCCGGCGATCCCCCAGCCCAGCCTCCCCTCCTTCTTCCCCATGGCTCAGTCACCGCCCGACCTCCAAGCCTTCCTAGGTCTCCCTGCCGACTCAGCTCATCGCTCCTCCCACCCCGCGCTTTCCCCCTCGAAGCCTGTCTGTCCTCCCCCTCCACTCTCCTCTCTTGGCATACCTCACCGTCCGCCACCCCTCTTCACCCCCTCTCCCTCCCCCCGGTCCCAGCCTTCATCTTCGACCAACCATCCGATCCCTCCTCTTCGTCCCACCCGGTCTTCTCCACCCCCGGCGGGCCCTCCGGCCGATCCGGCACCTCGTTTTCGTCGGATCAGGACCACCCTCCCCCCACATCGGAATTCGTACCGCCCTCCCACCCTCCTTTTCCTGATTTTTCAAATTCACCTGGGAATCCACGCAGAGGTGGCCACGTGCCCCCATCGTTTCCCGTCTATTCCTTGGAGGTCTGCGACCCGGATTCGGTGGCCCACCGGCCACGTGCCTCTGCCAGAGCGCAGCGCACGTCAAGGTTCGGGCGTAGTCAACCCTCATATAGGCGCTGTCCATTCTGGACCTCTTCGTGACCTACGTGAGCCTCTTGGCTCGGGTGGTCATGCCCTTTTGGGCACAGTCAAACCGATTACAGGCGCCGTCAACCCTCATGCAGGGTTGTCCATTTTGCTGGACCTCTTCGTGGCCCACGTAGCCTCTTGGCTCGGGTGGTCATGCTCTTTTGGGCACAGTCAAACCGATTGCAGGCGCAGTCCAACTTGATGGCCCTCTTTGTGGCCCACACGATCCTCTTGGCTCGGGTGTTAATGCTCTCCCGGGCGCAGTCAAACCACCTACAGGCGCAGTCCGACTCGATGGACCTCTGTCACAGTCTGCTTGCTTTGCGCCTATTGGTGCGAGAGTAGCTATTCCTAAGGGCGACACCTTGGGCGCAGTGGGAGTAGGGCCGGCCCACTCCCTCCGGGTGTACCTAGTATGGGCGCAACCCATTCCCTTCATTCCCCTTGTCGGACCCGGCACACTTAGGAGTGGGGTATTCACCTCTACCCATTGCGCCACTGTAGGCGCAACCCATAGGTAGGCGCAACCCTCTCCCTCCACTTGCATCCTCTCCCATCATCCTCGTCTTCGTCGGGCGACTTGATGCTACTCTCCGACGCGGCCGAGCTTCTGTGCCAGTCAAGTAGCACCCCGTCGGCCGACTTATCCGGCTTGGCGCATCCGACAATCGCCACTCACCCGTCGCACCGACTGGGCGCTACCCCCTCCACTCTCCGGCACAGGTGCTCCCGGCTTCTCCATGGACCCAGCCACTGCGCACCCTCCCCCAACCTCTTGGTCTCACCCAAGAGGATCCCAACCCCCTAATGGGCGCAATCCAGCCCCAACCTTATGAGGGCGCAACCCAAGTTCAGGCGCTTGCGCATCCTGGGGTCCTCCAGGGGGTAACCTCTGCGTCTGCTGGCGCAACCCAACTTCTGCCTCAACCATCTCATCGCCCGACACCCACCTTCGCCGACATCCTTCGTCCGGACATGACTCCCAAACACGGACTCATGTTCCCGGACATCCCTCTTCCTAAGTCAAGTATCCGTCGGCTTCCATGCCGACGGTGCCCTTCACTGACCAGGAACTCTCCTCACTGGCCACCTCATTCCCCTATTCCTTTGTCCTCAAATTCTCTGCCGACTGTCCCAAACTAGCCAAGGTCACAGAGGTAATAGCCAGTTGGCGACTACCGGCAAAGCTACGGGTAGCCCCTCTCGACCCGAGGCATATTCTACATCTTTCCTCCGACCTTGACCACAGGACGGTGTGGTCCAAAGGCACCGGGTGTCACGCCCCAGAACCAGAATACTGGAGAGTGGGGCAGACATAGCCAGCTACGTATAACGGAATGGAATCCACACCGCTATACGGTCACGGCTATCTAGATATGTGAGGGTTTCACTATAATCCATCAGTCTCTTAAGGTCATAAAATAGCCTATTGTCTCAATCTCAACCAACTAATAATAATTACAAGATGTCAGATCACCAAATATACAATTGTAAGGCGTCCCAAACATTACATATCCAGATGATATGAAGCTAGTCGTTACAAAATGTGAGGACTAGCAAGAGTTCAGTCATACATGATCAACCCTCGGGGCTTGTCAATCATGTTACAGCCCGTAGGCAGACAGTAAGTAAGTACAGCCGAGCTAACACTTGTCGTCGGCTAAACGCCTCAAAAGAATAATTTACAATATTACAGTGGGAGAACAAAGAAACCCACTCGATGTCTGGTTACGTCTGGTGACCACCATCGGGCTGGAAAGCAGGGAGATCCTTTGGTGCTGCTCCGGTATTGGCCATACAAAACCAGCTGGGTCAGACCCCAGAAAGAGCAAGTACCACAAAGGAGGCTTCACTTAGGAACTAAAACCAGCAAATCATTACCATTCAACATGTAAGAAAACAACAATCAGTAACACAGATTGAGGTTTGTGCACTACCAATGCACTTGCCCCAATCAGAGAAAATGATTAAGTAAAGCATCATGACATAAGATAACTGGAGAATCATGCTAAATAAAATATAGCTGGGCAATATATGAAGAGAAGACGAAGATACTATTCCGGAAGCCAGGTTACAATCCTTAAACCAAACAAGGACCGAGATTGTAATCCTTCGCCTGAACAGAACTTAGTCTCTGATCATTTATTGCTAAGGTGACAATCTTTAAGGTAAAAGGAGAGAGTACAATGATAAAAGTGACAATGAAGAGTACAATACGCTAGGGTGACAATAGAGTACAATCATTTAGTAACAATCTGGAGTGACAATAATCATCATTCTGGTACAATCTTGCAATCAATCATTTCTAGACAATACTATACTGGACTAGACCCCATCCAATCATCACGGCCAATCATTGCCTACGGCTTTCTACATTAACTAACTAGGGTTATCACAATCCTAGTTACTAGCAAGATGCAATGAGATCCTCCAAAGCCACAGGCCCTGCAGCTATCTAGGTTATCCAGGCGATCATTATAGTGACAATTTAAAGAGTACAATGCATTAGAGTGACAATAGAGTACAATCATTTAAAGTGACAATCAAGAGTGCCCCACATGACAGTGGGCTGGAAATGTGCCCTACTCGTCGGCAGGCTACAAGTCCAAACATTTGCGGCTGGGATAACGGGATCGCCTGTAACTGGGGAACATCTCTTCATGTCTAGTGAATTATACTAGTCGTTAACCTTAGTCCATTTCAGTAGGTACTCCGGACCGTGGTACTCAGGAGTCCCCTCCTTGACATGATGCAAGACATGAAGGATTATTTACAAGCACAATCGCCACACGATGTCAGATTAATCATACAGGTCATGTCATGTCAGGTAGTCTCAACAGCTTATCAGATATCATGTCAGGTGTACTTGTCAGGAGTGCGCCACGGCAGGCCACTATCAGGTCATGTCATGTCCACTTGGTACTTGTCAAGAGTGCGCCTTAACAGGCCACTATCGTGTTCTATCTTACATTATCATGAATGGAAAAAACTTGCATAAAATAACTAGTGACATATTCTTGAAGCCAAGGAAAAGATCTACAACTTTCATGTTTTGAGTTTTTCAAGATTCTAGCTACAAAACAACTTAAACAGGCAAAAACAGTGAAATAGAGCAATTCCGCGCATGAGGTTCCTGCACAATCGGCGCATGAGATTCCTGCACGAATCGGCGCATGGGATTCCTGCACGAATCGGCGCATGAGATTCCTGCACGAATCGGCGCATGGGATTCCTGCGAATCGGAGCATGAGATTCCTGCAGGAATCGGCGCATGAGATTCCTGCACGAATCGGCGCATGGGATTCCTGCACGAATCGGCGCATGAGATTCCTGCACGAATCGGCGCATGGGATTTGCATGAATCGGCGCATGAGAAACTCACGTTGCGTCTTCAGTACATGCGTGTAGGAAACCTATGCGCATGACACTCGGAGTTAAGGGATGCGTTGCTGGGACTTCACGGCGCATGGCCTCCCGGCGCATGGCCTCCCGGGCGCATGAGGTTCATCGTCCCCAAACAGCAAGTTAAGCCATGAAAGTTCCGAAAACTTGTAATGGCCATAACTTCCTCATCCGGAGTCGAAATCAAGCGAAACAAAAGCCAAAACTGCATGAAATCGAATTCTCTACAACATGGAACCACTAGTTTTTGGAAATACCATGTTTTTAGAGATCAAAACCAAGAAAACTAAATAAGAAGAAACTTAAAACTTAGATCTACAAAAATATAACCATCAAAACCGAAAACTTCAGTTCTAAAGAGGCTTAGAATCTAATAAGGAAGAGAATGGAACAATAAAACATGAGATCCATCATGAAGCAAGTTTGCACTTGCCTAAGCTCTCCCTCTCCTCTCCCTCCTGGTGGTTGAAGAAGTAATGGTGGAGAGTAAATGAAGAAGGAAATAATGATGAGAGAGAAAAGAAAGGGGTTAATAAATGGGGAGGGTGGTGGTAGGTAGGGGGTTCTCCCCTATGGTTCATAATGAACCAAGCAAACCAAACCAAGCCGAACCAACCCAGGAATAAACCAAGCCATGATAAACCAAGGTGAACCAAGTCAAGGCCAATAAACTCTCTCTCTAGCAATTTAAACAAATGAATCATGAAATAAACCAAGCCTCACTAATCCAAATAAACCAATGAACCATTAAAACCAATTGAACTATCAATGCTAATAAAACCAAGTCAATGCAAAATAAACCAAGATAACTAATCATGACTGAATAAAAATATGGGTCCAAAACAGTATACGTATACTAAATACGTATCACGAATTTGGGACATTACACCGGGAGAGTCGATTCCCAACAAATAAAGATAATTAAGTGGACCCCAGACTTCAACAACAAGAAGACTCAGCGACGGTGGCCACCTGGGTCACCCTACCCAACCTCCCCCTCATTTGCTTCGTTCCGGCGGCTCTTAGGCGGATAGCCAACTCCTTCGGGACCTTCGTGGCCGCCGCCGCAGAAACCAACAACCTGACCAAAGCGCACTACGCCAAGATATGTGTGGAGCTTGACCTCACCTCAGAGCCTCCCAGCCACCTACTCATTGAACTTGGCAACCGGACTCACACCCAGCAAATTATCTATGACAATCACATTATCTTCTGCACTCACTGCAACTTACGCGGCCACTTATCCAAGCAATGCTTCCGTCTGCATCCTGAGCTTCGAAAGATTATGGAGCGGATAGGAACCAGTACCAATGGAAACCGGCTCCAAAAACTCGCCCAACCACCCATGATGCGCTACAGAACTCTCACACCAGATTCAACTCTAGTGATGGAAAATTGGCCAAAGCAACTCCATGGAAAAAGCAGGCATCCCCTACCACCCATATCTGTCCAATCAGTTCGACGCTCTCGTGGTAGAAGCTATTGACTCCTCTCAGGAGACGACCGTTCCAGCAAACTTCGTCAAGTACCCAAACCCAGACTGAGGACCTCTGCACTCCACCCTGGAGGACACAGAGGAGCCCATCCTTGCATCACCGAGCGCCACCGACCTCCAAAAAACATATGGCACCCCCGCCATTGACGCTGGCTATCCTAGGGCCAGAGCAGGCTTGTACAGGCCCTCAAGTTAGCATCGTAGGATCCCCCAGAGACCATATTGAATCTCTGATGACTCCCTCCTCATCCCGCGGAGCAAGTCGACCTAGATTCGACTAGAGATACGGTCGCATACCAAAATTGCTCTGAAGACCCCCATTCGAGCACCCCACACCCAGCTGGCCACGTTGATTTTAATCCAGCACCCAACCAAGATAACACCGCTGCCGCCCTAGCATCTTCGCTCAGCGAATCCCAATCCAATATCGTGATTATTTCGAGCGGATTGATTGTTTGCTACCCAGTTGAGGCTCTCCGGGAACTCCACGTCTTCTGCAACCTGGATGATAACCCCGATCTAGCCTGCGCAATCCTCCCTAGAATGCTGGAGGTCGAGCAGGCCCTTGATGCCACATTGGGCATACACAACAACGAACACGTCAACTTGGAGTCCTATTTTGCAGACAAATTTCTGACTCCGGAGTTACCCATCGGATTGCGGGAGGTGCAGCCTCATCGGGCAACGTCGAAGTATGCAGCGGTGCCCGTCCAGCCTAGGGTCCTTTGCTCTTCCAGCTCGGGAAGAAGTAGATCCCACCCTTTAAGTACCCTCCTTAGTCAGGGGTGGGCGGGTCCTCCCCGCCCTCTTACCCCCCGCTCCCCCTCTCTTCTGTCCCCTCCCCCCCCCGGGATCTCCCGGCCGGTTATGCCTCCTCGTCGGCTGTAAAGGAAGGCATCCTCCGGAGTGGAGGTTTTGTAGGTGCTTGGGCCATTCCGGCACCACCCCTGTTTGCTTTGAATAATTCTTCTTAATATATAATATATATATATATATATATATATATATATATAATATATCTTATACAAAACATAAAGGTTTTTGAATCCTAGGGCTGACTGTGCCAAGATAAAGAGTGGTTGGGATTTAATCTTGGTGAATCAACGGTTGTGGGGTTTTATGGGGAAGAGCATTATTGGGAGTGGGGTTTTATGGGGAATCCAAAGATGGGGATTTATATTTTGATGGTTAGGATTTAATATTTTGATGGGGGCCTCATAATGGTTGTGGATGAGCATTATTGAGAGTGGGGTTTTATGGGGAATCCAAAGAAAATTCACATCCAGCAGTGGTTGGGATTTAATATTTGATGGGGGCCTCAAAATTATTATTGTTCGTTTAAAATTGGGGTCCAAGATTTTGAGGGGGAATACCTTGAATGAACCATGCCCTATGGGCACGGGTTATGACTAGTATATATATATACACACACACACACATATATATCTAACTTACTTGTGAAAAGAGGGTTGTGTGTGGGTGTGTCTATGAGGGCTGCTACTGGGGTCCAAAACTGAGACAAAATAGATATAAATACAACCATGGGAATACATATATACACTATATACACAAGTCTAATTTAAAGGATAATATATAATATATATATATATATATATATATATATATATATATATATACATGAAGAAAGAAAGTGAAACCGTGAAGAGGAAACAAATGTACAAATCTGAGAATCGAAGTATCTATATATATATATATATATATATATATATATATATATATATATATATATATATAGA
>JANAVB010009400.1:0-122500 GCA_029216955.1 Iris pallida
TGCTTGGGGCAATCACTCGTCGGATGAATCAACGTGAGAGTACGAGGACAATATCAGAGCCATATACCCATATTTGTTCGACTATGGAGGTATATTCTATCTTATCCCTATGCATCAGGTGTGCGTTGCTGAAATGATTGTTGTTATTATTATAGTTACTATTGCTGATATCCATGTTATCCATGATTTCTTATGTTTCTTAATGTTTCTATCAGATTTTCCAGTAATCACTTATCGTATGGATTCCCTTGTATTCTTGAACTTAATGAAATTTCGGGACATAATTTTTCCAAGGGGCTAGTGTTGTAATACTTAGTTTCTAGTCTTAATGTTTTTATATGGATATGCGTGTTTATCTTACTGTATTAGACCTCCTCATATTTCAACTATTCAGTTCAAGTATTGAGATTTCTCAATCTTTGTGTTTATAGTATCCAGATCACATATTATATTTCCTCGCGAGGCGATCTCTTGATCACGGTGATACTGGATTTACTGTATTGATGTATTTTTTGGTTGAATTGGCTTTCTTGGATTTTCTCATTGTGTGTAAATCGAGTATCACATGAGTGTATCTCATGAGATACTCGACGTGCTGGAAACCGATTATTGACTTATGTAACTAAAAATGATTTTATAGATTTTTTGAGATGACAAGCTAACATGGAGGCTACCTGAGACTTGTAGAGATAGACGTATAGAACGATGTATCCAAAGGGATAAAATACCTAGATTTTCCTATCTTGGCAGTATACTACAAGTATTCCGCTCAGGCAGGAAACAACCAGTATCAATAGTTCATTGAGTGATCGTGACCGTTAGAGCGACAATTAACGACCACAATCACACTTGAGGGTTATATAAAACATGAATTCACTTGGAATTCATCCATTCTCTATATTTTTCACTCTTTCATTTCTTTGCCTCTCCTTCACACTTTAAACATATACACACCTCGCTTCCCGTAAGATTCTGAGCATGAGGGAGCAATGCCTGAGTTATTTAGCTGACCTAGAGGTGGACTAAACCCATCACAGCATACTAGGTTGCATCATACTGCATTACAGGCCAGTAGACAAGTACATCTTGCTCACAAGGAGGCTACGACCATATTTTCTCGTATTTTGTCGTCAAATTTATATACATGCTCTTCAATAGTTAGTCATCATATTAATTGTATAATACTTTATGGTTCTCGAATCGACTGAGTTCTCATTATTTTCGTATTTTCGCCAGTTTTCTTCGAAATCTAACACACGCATATTGCATGACCACGTAACGTGACACTCATCACTGGATTGACTAGGGACACCGAACAAGTCACGAATTTTTATTCAAATAAGGACCGATCGATCGCGACGTATTTCTATTAGTCCATAAACTATTCTGATAATTTTCTGCCCGAACAATATACTGTTGGTATACCGATATGTCAGAAACTTGCCTGACAATCATTTGGTGAAGTTTGGCGATAGATTTGCATGTCGAATAGATTGGAAATTGTCTCGAACCTTTGCATAATGTATTGTGATACTAATATGTATGTGTATGGCTCTTCGTTTCATGATTTAGATTAGTGGAATCTTTGTATCGGATTTCTCTCTTTTTTGGATAAATAGGGGATTTTATCACGATATTAATTTCTCAGATCGAATAGCTTTATTGAATGTGTTATTGCTCAATACTGGAGGGTATCACTATGGATTGCTATGATATTGTGGATTTTCACGAATTTTTTTGAGTATATATATATATATATATATATATATATATATATATATATATGAATCCGGATCAAAAGTCCCGCCGAAGCCCCCCCCCCTACCATCGGATCGGGGGGCCCGCGCCCACGTCCGCTCGATCCAACGGTCGAGGGACGGGCGGGGCTTCCGCGGGGCTCCCGGTTCGGAACACACACACACACACACACACAGAGAGCTTCTCCTACGGGAATAACTTACGGGACAAACTTACGGGATGAGAAAAAACATGTATGGTTCTCTTCTAAATCTCTTTCACTTACAAAAAAAAAAAAAAAAAAATCTCTCCTTTAAAAAACAAACCTACCTCTCTCTATCTTAAAGATAAGTCTATTTATTTTTTTAAATAGTGATAGATTTATTAATTTATTTTAAAAACTAGAGATAGATAAGTTAATTTTATATTTTTTGAAATAGAGATAGATTTTTTTTAAAAATATCTTTAAAAATAAATATACCTTTAAAATTTATATTTAAAAATATAAATTTTAATGTTAATCTTAATATTAATGTTAATTTTAATATTTTTTCTGATGTTAATTTTTTGGTGTTAATGTTATTGTTGATATTAATTTGGCTTAATTGCAACTTGATACCCTCAACTATTCCTATTTTTTAACTTGATATCCTAAACTATTTTACTCGACAACTTGATACCATCAACTATTTAATATTTTCAATTTGATATCCAAAATTTCAAAAAGGACAAAATTATCCCTCCCCTTTACTTCTCAACCGAACCCAACCCCTCTCTTCTCTCCCCCCGCCGGCTCACTACTCCCCGCCCCCACCCCCACCCCCGCCCCCTGCTGCCCCTCCCGTCGTCATCTCCACCCCCCTTTGAGATCTGTTGCCATGGATATCCATGTCTTTGTATTGTCCTCTATACTTATCTACAACTTGTAACTTCAATACCCAGGATTATATCATTAATCTTCTTTTTTCCTTTGGAGATTACCTTTGAATATTTATTTTGTCATGGGCCTTTGAAAGATTGAGAAATTCTAGCTGCTACCTTTTCATCAAATTACAATTACTTGCATGTGCTCTTCTTTTCGAAGTTGATTGAGAGAAGGAACTTGTAATTATGGAACAAATGCTTAGTGATTGTTGCCGCAGCCATCGAAGCAGTCAATATTTTCCTTGCGAGCGGGCGGGGGGGGGGGGTTGGAACGGGGCGCGTGAGCAGGTGGCCGGAGGGGGCCGAGGAGTGGACGGGTAACTGGAGGGGGGGGCGGGGGTGGTGGGGATGTGATTTTAAGTTTAGATTAGGGATATTTTTGTCCAAAAAAATTTCAGGGTATCAGTTGTTACAAAAAAAGTTTAGGGTATCAAGTTGAAAAACTGGAATAGTTGAGAGTATCAAGTTGCAATTAAGCCTATTAATTTAATTTTAACATTAATGTTAATTTTAACTTTAACATTAACATTAAAATTAACATTAATATTAACATTAACATTAAAAATCTACTATTAAAATTAAAATTAAGATTAATATTAAGAATAAAATTAAATTAAAATTAAGATTAAGATTAAAATTAGAACTAAAATTAAATTTAACATTAACATTAACTCTAACATTAAAATTAAAATCAATATTAAAATTAAAATTAATATCAACATTAATATTAAGTTTAACATTAATATTTGAAACATAATTTTTAAAGGTATATTTATTTCTAAAGATAGATTGTATTTAAAAAAAAATCTATCTCTATTTTAAAATATAAAAGAAATAATTTATCTATCTCTATTTTTTTAAAAATCTATCTCTGTTAAAAATAAATAGATAGATAAGCCTTATTTTTTAAGATAGAGATATGTTTCTTTTAAAAGGAGAGATGAATTTTTAAAGAAAAGAAAGTTAAAGAGAAACATACGTATATTTCGGCCGGATATTTTTGAGTTTTTTTTTTCTTTTCGTAAGAAGTTGGTCTATCCCGTAAACTTATCCCGTATAAAAAGGAGGCTATATATATAAAAAGGAGGCTATATATATATATATATATATATATATATATATATATATATATATATATATATTTGGAAAAAGGGTAAATTTTATTCCAAATGCAACGCAATAATCTTACAACATACAATCATGGTGGGACTCCCACACTTCAGTTCTCCATAGCATGTACATCGAATTCAATGTTATGGAGGATGCCTACAGGAGGGGTGATTAACCCCTCAAAGATACGTCGTTTCGTTCCCTCTATACATACCAAACAGCAACAGCCAGTCGGACTCTGGCGGTCCGGAACCAGTCCTGCCCCCTTCCTCTGCTATCTCGTAGCACAGCGATGATGTCCCCAACCCCCTTTCCGGAATCACATCCATCCAACACCCTGCTTTGCTCAGACCAGATCTGTCATGATAGGTCACACTCAAAGAAAATGTGCCTTATAGATTCATTCTCCACACTGCATAGCACACACTTAGGGTCAGAGACCTGAACCCCAAAAGCACTAAGACGATCCCTCGTCAGAAGACGACCAAGAAGAAGCCGGTAAACACAAAATTGCATCTTCCGTGCAAGCCCCTTACACCATACGAACTCATAGTCAGTACTCAGAGGGAAAGTGCACCTAACGAGATTATAGCAGCTCCAGAACTGAAACTGTCCAGTCCCCGTAGAAACTCCAGGCAGGTCCCAGACCCATCGATCAGCCGACAGTACTGGGTCCAAGGCGACTGTCCTAATAATCTCACCAAGCTCCTCGGTATAGCGGTAGGACTCAGAGCTCCACTCTCCATCACGGATAATCCGTTGGCATGTCAGATCCCTTCTGTCCTCCTGATGCGACGGTGCTCCCCTGATCTCTGACAGAGACTGGCGATCAATCCAAGGATCCCGCCAGAGGTCCGTGCCAGTCCCATCCTTCATGACCCTACGGATTACAGATTTGAGAACCCCCCTATGCCTCAAAATAGTCTTGAATGGTTGTTGTCCATGGCACAGTCCCAGAGGTTGCCATGTTTCACATATCTGTTATGCATCCAGTCAGCCCAGAGGGATCCCCTATTGATGAATCTCCATGCCAGCTTCAGCGCCGATGCCTCTCTGATCTCCAACAATGATCGTAGCCCCACTCCGCCCTCCTTCCTGGGACGACAAAGCTGCTCCCAGGAGATCGCATGCAAACCTTCCCTCCATATGAAGTCTGCACAAATCCGTTCCATTTTCCTGATAGTGGCAATAGGAAGTAAGATGGATTGCAGCCAAAAGTGGGCCACAGCTGATATCACCGATCTAACCAGCTCGATACGTCCTCCAAAGGATAACCCAGCAGCTTGTCATCCTTCAACCCTCCTCTGGACGTACTCTACCAGACTATGGCAGTCCTGATCCCGCGCATAATTAACTGTGAGAGGAACCCCGAGATACTTCACCGGTAAATCGCCTCTCAACTCCCAGCGCACCCGCCAACTCCTTCTGGGAACAGTAGTGGCTGAAATACACCATGCTCTTCTCTCTGTTCATTTGCAGGCCTGATAGGGATTCCAGCTCTCCCATAATCTCCGCAATCGTGTGCATACCCTCCGTAGATGACTGGATGAACACCAATAGATCGTCTGCATAAATAAGGTGAGTAATCGGGGGATCAATCCTCCTGAACAGTGGAACCAGTCTCCCACGATGCACTGCCATGTCCATCAAGCATGTGAAGTATTCCATGACAAGCGTGAATAGGTAAGGGGACAGAGGATCGCCTTGCCTAAGTCCACGATTGTTCTGAAAATACCCAAATGGTGTGCCCTGGATGAGGACAGAGAAAGCGGGAGTCATGATGCATTCCCGGATCCTCGCAACCCAGCCGTCGTCAAAACCCATGACAGACATCAGATGACAAAGGAAATCCCTATTGACCATGTCATAGGCCTTCCTCAGATCCACCTTCATGCATGCCTTCTCCCCGCCAGGCTTACCGAAGCCCCTCACCATCTCATGCGCCAGCAGGCTGTACTCCGCGATCGACCTCCCCTCGATGAAAGCAGCCTGGTTCGAAGAGACTAAGTCTTGCATGATCCCCTCCATCCGCCGGCATATGAGGTGCGCAATTATCTTATACAGATAATTACAACATGCAATAGGTCTGAAATTTGCCAGCGATGTCGCTCCCTCCTTCTTAGGCACAAGTGTCAGAAAAGTGTGGTTCAACTCCTTCAACAACTTTCCTTTGGTGAAGAACTCCTGGACCACCTCAAGAACCTGGAACTTCAGAGTGTCCCAGTATCGTTTGTAGAACCCGCTGCTAAAGCCATCCGGACCAAGAACTTTGTTGGGATCCGCCATCGAGATAATAGTCTCCACCTCCTCCATAGTAACAAGGGCAAGTAGAAGGCTATTCCCATAGGGAGTCACCAACTTCTTCGTAACTATATCCGGAAACACAGACAGATAGTCAGTCTGAAAGTATAACTCAGAGTAGTACCTGACTGCCTCCTCTTGGATCTTTGTCGGCTCCCCCACCAGATTACCCTCCGCATCAAGCAGCTGGGAGATGTTGTTCCGGTGCTATCTAGTCTGAATGACATCATAGAAGAACTTGGTGCAACGGTCACCATCCTTCAGCCATGAGCATTTAGCGCGCTGTGCCGCACTAACCTTCTTCTGGAGACGCAGGATGTTGACTTCCCCTATCAGCTCCTTCTCTCTCGCCGCCAGATCTCCGTTCATCATGTCAGATTGCATATCCTGCTGGATGGACCGAAGCTCTGCCTCCTTGTCTTCTAGCGAAGTCTTGGGCAAACCCTGCACCCAGCTTCGTAAGGATCTCTTCGTGGCCTTGAGCCGGTGCACCATATGGAACTGAGCCGTACCATTCTGTCCGCTAGAGAGGCCCTCCGTAACAGCTTCCAAGTAGCCCTCTGAGAGATACCAGCTGTTGTTGTACCGGAAGGGATGCGACCTCACAAAAGGCCGGTCTATGAAGCCAACCCTGATGGGGGAGTGATCACTCGTCCCGGCGGCTAGACCCTCAGTCGAAGAGTTGGGGAAGCCCCAAAACCACTCCCAATTGCCTAGGGCTCTATCCAGCTGGCAAGCAACCCTGTTACGGACTGCTTTGTTATGCCAGGTCCAGATAAATCCCGAGCGAGACAGCCCTTGAAGTCCTGCCTGAAGTAGACATCTCTGGAAGTCCTGCCTGAAGTAGACATCTTTGGAAGTCATATAGGACCGGATCAGGAACCGGCCTGCCACCCACCCTCTCCCCTCTGTGTAGTAGGGCATTGAAGTCCCCCATCAGTAAAAGCGGTAGGTGCGAAGAAGAAGCAACGGAGGCCACCCTGGATATATCGCTCCACAGGGTCTCCCACCGTCGCCTGTCGTTGTGGCCGTACATCGCTCCCAGTAAGAATCGGAAGCCACCCTTGTTCTCAAAAGAGATGGTAATCAGCTGATCCGTCATCAAGATCAAGTCCTCATCCCAGCTATATATATATATATATATATATATATATATATATATATATATATATATTGAAAAATGGTAATTTTATTGCTAAATTGAGTTTACAATTTCACATGCTTAGCAGGTCATATAACTGACATCTATCTCTATATTGTGTATAATTCCTGGTATAGAAGTGCTCATCCCTTCAAATATGCATCTATTTCGTTCTCGCCAAATATGACATATGCTAGCAACCAGACGAATACGAGCCTGCCTAAACCACTACTTTCCTCTTCCTCTACAACTGGAGATGGCCTCTATATGATTCATAAGAACTCTCGATGGCATTATTGTCAGATGTAGCTCGGAGCATTGTTTCCTCCAAATCAACCATGTAACTTCACATTGAAAAAATAATTGTTGGATATCCTCTAAAGAATGTAGACAAAGCACACAGCCTTGCCCCTGAATGCAGTGTTCTAAATGGCGGCCGCCTAGGCGGTAGGCGGTCTCTCTCCGCATCGTTTTTCGGTAGACGGTAGAATAGACGGCTAATAGAGGTTGGCGGCATAGGCGAAGGTGAGGCAGCGTAGGCAGACGCCTAGGTGGAGCAATACTTAACAAGATATTTTGGCCAAAAAGTTTTTGTAAGCATTATGGACCTATGGTTCACTTTTACAAAACTAGAACTTTATAAATCTTCGTTCTACAACTTAATTATGCATGGAACAACCTTAAAATATGCATATTATGCACAAAAAAAAAAGGTGATAAAATAGTATAAAAAAAAGTTCAAAATGTATCGACCGTCTAGGCGGCGCCTAGGCGGTAGGCGGACTCTCTCCGCACGCACCCGCCTACCGCCGTTTAGAACCTTGCCTGAATGTGAACCCTGAATCTGCTAAGTCTATCCAGGGCGAGGATTCGCCCTTTCATAATTTTGTACATATTTGGTTGCATCTTGTTCGCCAACCCCTCAACCCATATGAACTCCTTGTGTGGAATAAGCGGATTATGAGGATGAACTTGCTCATAGGTGGACTGGAAGGAGAACCCACCTGTAGGGGAGTTATCCCATACCCACGTCTTCAGGATGACTATGGTCTATCGGCATTTCAGCTATGCATGATTCGTATTTCCTTCCTAGGGGGTGATCCCCCACGCTCCAGACTCCATCACGAATATATATATATACAGAAACTTTTACCTTCGGTTGTCGGTGCCAAATCGTGACGATACAATCAAGAATCTCCACGGTGTGATAACAAAATCAATACGATTTCTTTATTGAAGCCATAATCATCCTACGATGGTATGCAATCAAGAAACATATTCATACACCATGAGAATCTCCACGGTGTGATAACATATTCATATATATATGACAACGATTGCATAGGTACTCATGGTGTATGAATATGTTTCTTGATTGCATACCATCGTAGGATGATTATGGCTTCAATAAAGAAATCGTATTGATTTTGTTATCACACCGTGGAGATTCTTGATTGTATCGTCATGATTTGGCACCGACAACCGAAGGTAAAAGTTTCTGTAAGCCTAAATCAAAACAATGAACCGAAAAAACAGTATAACTGAACAAAACAAAACAAACTCAATCAGCCTGGTCATTTTTTGGTTTAAACCGTACAACGTACAACCTTAGCTAATCCCCCGAAGATCCTAGAGATGGATGAATAAGGTGAAAAGATTGTTTTTAGTATGATAACCTACTTGTTCCATGCAGCCATGTGGTTGCCACTCATTTTCTACTTACAGAAGTTTCAACATCCCTATTAGAAAGAAGCTCACACATAAATATCTGGTATCACTTTTTTTATTATAATTATACACTTCATAATGAGATGATCCGCATATGAAGCTTTTCATTGTCCTCACAGCAAAAAATAATCATAATGAGTTAAGAAGTTCCGAGGTCATATACTGTGACAAGTTCACTTCAAGAAACCTCCTAGTGTTCAGATTTGAGTTACCATTTTTGTGAAGGTACTAGCCACAATGAGAACCGAACAAATCAGGTATAGGTGTTTACTACAGATCCTAGAAGTATGACGTGTCACTGCCATTAAATTGGTCAAGAAAATTGATCACGTAAGTAAAAATGGGAACAAACAGACCGAAAGACACTACAGTTAGTTGCAAATGGGACTATTCAAATTAAATCACAAAACAACAAATATTTAATTATGATCACACTAGAAGCCTTCAATTTATCAGTCCATCACCTGAGTAACTTGTAATACTAGGTAGAAGGAAACCTATGCTTATGAGTCATGACCAAAGAAGCATAGGCACTGCAAATTTCATGTCATGTCCGTGTCGTGTCGGAACATGTTTCGGACATGCCAAGACACTCCAGAATACACTAGAGCGCAAAAGATAGGTGTTGAATCTGTGTCGACGTGTCCGAAACATGTTGTGTCGAATCCATGTCCGTGCAACATAGGTCATGACTTACCTCCCAATGTAGTTGACAAAATTAATAAGATAATGAATTAACCCAACATCCAAAAATTGTACCTCATCATACGTAAGAACATATCACTAAGCAGGAGATAAAAAGTAGTTGACTGCCTATTAACATGAAGGGAGTATATGGGTAGCAATTGGAAGACATGTATATTTCATATTAGCAATTCACATCTTAACTGCATTAGATTTTTCTCCATAGTAAAAATTGTATTTTATGTATCCACGCGTTAAAATTTGTTGGCCTAGGATTGTATACCTTTTCAACCAATGCACATCGGAGTTCTGGAAGGCCTTCATCAGCACCATAGCAACTAGTCGAGGGCTCCCACACTCTTTCTTTGACTCTATCCAATGCTTGCTCCGGTGGTTGCCAATAAACTACTCCCTGAAAGTAAATGAATTTTAGTATATGTAATAATAATCAGGCCAATTGGCCATGAAAGGCAGAAATAACCTCTCCAAAGTTACACCAGCATTTTATCTTTCCACCTGAACTAACCTTTTATTGCTAATACTAAATCGAGGAAAAATATTACTTGCAGAGGAGGCAGATAGAAAACAAAAGGGTTAATTAGTTTTAGGGTCTCGCATAATATTCAAAATTCGCATTTAGGTCTCCATGTTGTCCAGGAGTGGATTTGGGTCTCGTCCTGACGGTTGACTTGGGGTGACCGTTAGATTTTGTTTAGGTATCCATAGTATTCAAAATTTCTCAGTACAATGTTTTTGACCGTCATCCCAAGTCCACCATTAGGACAAGACCCAAACCCTCTTAGGGACAATACGGAGACCTCAACATAACAAAGATGTTGCAACTTCATCATCAGCGCTCAAAAATACGACCCAGTGTTGGCCGCGGTGGGAGCCCTAAGCCTAACCATAGTTTCCTCAAGAATCCTTCTTGAAGAAGAAGAAGGAGAAGCAACAGCGAGCTGCTCCTCCATCCTCTCCCTCCATCCGTCGCGCCGCTGCTCCTTCTCCCTCTCCCACTGCCTCCTCCTCCTCAACTACTACTCCCTCCTCTTCTGCCGTCTCCGCCAAACTCTCCCCCCCCCCCCCCCCCCCCCCCCCCCCTCCCCATTTTCTCACAAACCAAACCAAACACAGCCCTTAGGGTTCTGTCGAGATATCCTAAAAAATCTGTCAGAACGAGAATGGCACAGTAGAGGGCGCAGACAAGACCAAACCTGCGCCAGTGACATTACGTCCCTCTTGGCTCCGCGGATCAGTTCCTGCACCTACAGGAATCAAGAATTCGTTTCGTTCAGCACACCTCTTCAATTGGCACAGCAATATAATTTAACGGATCCATCCTCGAGACTCACCTGAACCATGACGGGGGTGACGGTCTCGACGGCCCTCCTCGCGAGCTTTGCGTAGGTCCCCATCCCGCAACAACGCAGTCCAAATCTATGTCAGGAGAAAGAAAAGCGAGTGTGAACAAAAAGAAGGGAAATTTGTAGAATATGTTTATAAAGGAAGAGGAGTAGGTGGTGGGTGTGAGTCACCAACCCAACAACGGAAGGACGAGAAGAGGAGGAGAGAGTTGGCAGCCACAAGCAACGATTTCTAGCCAATTGCATCAGAACTCTCTCCCTCTCCCCCTCCCCACTCTCCCTCTCTCTCTATTGTAGGCGACAACGAGGAACCTTCGTATATTAATTGGCAGCGATAAGTCTGGCGTGGGAGAAGATTTGACGCAGGCGGCTAGTCTTTGTTTTGTTTGGGGTGTGGGAATCTTACATTATTGACCATTATACCACCACGTTCAGACACTAGAGAAAAAGTATGCGACTTGGTAAACGAAAAGGGAAATTCTATAGGCAATTCATTTTCATTTGAAGGCAGTCCAAAAAAATAAAAATTCTACTTATTTATAAGTTTGTCATTTATTTATTTTTTGCTACAGGCAAATTATATAGAACTATATATATAGGACTCTAAAATTTCCTACAGTCCTGTTGGAATATAGAGATAAACAACTAAGACTGTAAGAAAATTATAAAGTCATGCTTATATACAGGACTGTAAGAAATTTTACAGTCCATATATAATCCTGGAGTGTAGGATTTCCTACAGTCCTATAGATACTATAGGACTGTAGGAAAATTCTACAGTCCTATATATATTATAGGACTGTAGAACTTGCCTACAGTAGCCATGTTGGAAAGGTTTGGGGGTTGGACAACCTAAAGTAAATTTGGGACTGTCCTGAATAAAAATTACAAAAAAATTGGTTGTCCTGAAGTAATGGACTGTCAAAAGTAAAATATTAAGTGGCTATAAAATTTCCCATAAAGGAAGAGACTAAACACCAAAAGGACCGGCTTATTGTAAACAATATATCTATACTACTTATTCTAATATTACTATATAATATAAAAGCTCGACAGGCTTCACCGTAAAACTTTTAATATTCATAAAATGTTCCTCTCTTAACTTACATTATTTAATTAGTTTGAAAATAAAGTTAAGAGCGTAATCGTAATGATAATACAACCCTTAATCTCATCATTAATATCACATTGTCATCATTAATACTCACTGCCATAATAAATATTTACTATCCAAAATTATGCCTCTTCCCGCGATTACTTTGTTTATTTTATAAAATATAATAATATAAATACCAAAATTTTAAATATCTCATTCCCTCGCAAAAAAAATTCCAAAAAAATATATTTTTATCGTGAATATTTCAATTATGGAAAGAAATATCATAGTAAAGTTGGTAAAATTTAAAATATTTTTTCAAATAATTATAAGTAACTTATTATGTACCGATCCACTAAATATTATTATGCAACAAATTAGCACAAAAACACTAGAATATATAGATAACCATAAATAGTGCTTGTCCACGCTCAAGCTTTAAATTGTTTTTTTTATATAAAGTAAATATACTGAACCCCTTATGTTCTTGAGTATTACAAGACTATCCCTAGTTTTTTTAAAAATTACATTGAGCACCCCTCTGTTTATGTTTTATATTTAAAATAGCGGAAAATATATAACATAGGAGTGGTAATTAGTTTTAAAGTAGGATGATTAGTATAATAAGTCGTAAATATAGGAATACTTTACGTAAAATGTCCTATACTTAGTAACATAAAAAAATATTAAAAATATTTTAAATTACAACTTTACTATTATAATACGACTTGGAAACCTCAAAACTGAGTCGTCCAAGCCGTATGTATATCCTCCAATAAATTACAGTAAAAAAAAAAGAATCTAACTACTGCTTATGCCTCACATAGTTAACACAAAAAATAAAATATTCTAAAATTCTTCTACTAACCATAATATATAACAAACCCTATAATATATTTAATATTCAAATTATATTTAATAACCATATAGTATTATCCAACTAAAAATATATCCAAAACAAATATAACAAATTATAATTAAAATATATTCAAAATATATTTAAAATATTTTAATATAATTAAAAAAATTATCTAATTTTTAGCGATATTATATATTATTTTGTACGTGCAGCGCACGTGATGTGACTAGTATGTTATAGATGACGATGTCATGTGGGATCGAACCCACCCAAAATATTTGTTAAAAAATAATTCAAATTATAATTTGTTACAGATAACATTGTCCTATAGGATCTAACCCACCCCAAAAAAATATCGACTATTACATAGTATCTTTTATTATTACTTTTATAACATGTTATCAGCACGAAAGTTCAAGAAGTTACAGGATATATGTTTAACGATGATACAGGAAAGACATTTTTGTCGGTTTAATGATGATACGAGAAATACAACTTTAGTCTGTTTACTGACGACACGAGAAAGACGACTTTCATAGGGTTCTTGATGGGAGGAATTCTTGGAGATCTTGAAGGGAGGAATCGACAAACCCGATTTTCATAGAGTTATCGATGAGAGGAATTTGAAGATCTTGAAGGGAGGAATCGACAAACTAGATGTTTTGTTCAGGTTTGGTATTTAACTCTAAAGAATAGTCTCACATCCATGTGGCAACCCCAAGTGTGTATTTCAATATAAGATTCATATTTTATTGACTTATGCACATAAGGAGTGGTAGCCTATGTGTTTAGTATGTTGGGGTATTTTTTAAGAAGGCAGAGATAAAGACCTCCAAAGATTTATGTTTTTGTCACTCATTTATTGGGATGTTTTTGGATGTTGCACAATTTAGTGCATAATCCTTTGGCGCAAAAAATTTTGCTCGGGCAATGCACTGCACAAATTTTCGCGCAGAATGTTATGCGGGCACCACACTGCACAAATTTTCGCATAAAAGCCTCTGTTGTAGAAATTGTTACACGGACATTGCACTGTGCAGATTTCACGCAGAAGCCTTTGGCGCAAAAATTCACAAAAATAATTGTTCGTTGCTTCTATAGTGTAACTGTCATATCGTGGGATTAACATTGTAATTGTCCACTTAATAGGTAGTTATTCTATACCTTTATTGGCCATTATAGGTTGTTGACTGCTAAGGGAGTTGACTCCCTATATAAACTAAAGTTTCCACTCTTACAAAGTAAAAAAAAAGATTATATGCTACCATGGGAGAGTTAGCAACAACCATACAAAGCAACAAAGTGTTGTCGGTTCGTGCATACTGAGTAGTCCATGTTCTGTCCGTACAGGAGTAACAAAGGAAGCATTCTAGAAGTTCATGTTTCAGCTTGCTGATTCCTGTGAGCAGATCGATGGAATAAGGTCGAATCTTGCTTTGAGCAACAGTAATCGTCATCACCCAGTGAGTCTTCTTCTTAAATTCTATCTTATTCTATTTGTCTTTGTAATTAGTAACTGTGTTGCAAGTTGTAATCTTCCATTTTCGTTCAAGTCGAAATTATAGGACAGTAAATTCTAGTATAGTGAATTTTAGCTAAGTCAGAATTCTAGTGTAGTAAATTCTAGAGCAGTAAATTTTAGCTCGGTCAGAATTCTAACGCAGTGAATTCTAGCTCAGTCAGAATTCTAGCAGAATATAATCTAGCATGGAGAATTCTAAGACAATGAATTATGGCTCAGTCAGAATTCTAGCACAGTAAATTCTAGCGCATTCAGAATTTCTGTGTTGAACTTTTAAACGCAGCTTGCACTTTTTTTCTATTTATTTTCATATACATTGTACGATCTTTGTAACATTCAGGAATAACAATCTCAAAGTAAAATCCGAGCAACGATCCAAGCACAAAGATGGAAATTACCGTACAAATCCATCGACATAAGTTTTCACAAACTTGAAAAGCTCGATGGAGAACACTACAGTAACTAGAAGAGGAGGATTACTCTCAATCTTCAACTTGTAAACATTAGGTATGTGTTGACAGATTGTGAGCCTCCTCTTCTAGAGACGTAAGATATGTTAGCTCTTGCTAACGCGATTGGCAAGCAGTAAAAATGGAAAAAAGATGATACATTATAAGTTCTTGATTCTGAATGCCTTGGAAGATTCTTTGTCAGAGTTATACAACATGAAGGTGAATATAGGAGACGTGTCAGATCAATGTCGAAATATGAAGATGGATATAGCCAGGTACTTTGTATAAGATACGAAACGTTGTATGACGATCACGACTGTCACTATACTTGGGGGTGCATGCTACAATCAGGTCTCCTAGGGTCACGCAGAATATTTATATCTGAATCATTCAAACAAGAACTCGAAGTCAAGTGAAATAAATGCCAAAATTATATGCAATCAAATTCTTCACAACATGGAACAACTAGTTTTCGAAAATAATAAGTTCTAGTAGATCATTTCCTCAAAATCATGTAAAACCCTAATTTTAAAACTTTAGATCTACTCCAAAATAGCTACTAAAATCGCAAACACTAAGAACTGAACTCGTAGAGAATGTAAGGATTCATATTATAGACTACAAATAAGTGAAAGAAATCAAAAAAATAAAATAAGCAATATTGGTCTCTCCATTAGTGCAAGATATACTTGCCTATGGGTTGGTTGAGGAATATGAATGGAAATAGTGAGGAGAGAGAGTGGAAGAGAATATTTATAGGGATGTAGGTTGCTTCACTAAACCCTAACCCTAACATGTTCTAACCCAAGTCTACATGTCATGCTATATGCTACACAATCATAATAGAACCTGAATCACAACACGGTCAAGTATTCTGTCATTGAAACAGTAAACCACGCCTACAACTAAACAAGGACATGGGGAGGTATGTAGAACCCTAGAGGGGAGGGGGGTGAATAGGGTAATAAAAATATTATCAATAAATAAGCAATTTAAAGGATAATAAAGGAAGAGAGAATCAAACACTCAATGTATCCTGATATCCTCCTAAGGGGCACTCCAGTTACGGAACTCTCTATGGCTTTAATCCACTATTTGAGTAAATAGTTACACACAAGTTTAGATCCAAAGAACTCGTCAACTTCTAACACGAGTTTGGATCCGAAAAGCTCGTCAACTTATTACACACGAATTTTCCCCCGAATGCTCGTCAACTTCATACACACGAGTTTTCTTTCGAAGGCTCGTCAACTTCAACTTGAGAGAGAAATGCTTCAATCTTCTTGAACACTTTGAAGATCTAAGATTATAACTCTTGAATACTTTAGCACTTTTGATTGGATGACAAATAGAAGCTTGTAGAGTAATGGTGAAGCTCTTTTGGTAGTTGGAAAATTTAAAGCTTAAATGGATGAGTCTTTATGAAGAAAGAGGATTCCTATTTATACAAATCTAAAGTCATAAAGAGCTTTTAGCCGACAACCAAATTATCCAACAAATTTTTGTGGAAATCCTTCGAATTAATCGGCCAACAGTAACGACTAGAAAAAGAGTCATTGGATGCATTTAATACGACTGTTTGATGCCGTTGGATTTGAATTCGAATAAGGCCGGTAAGGTAATCTGGATTTCCATCCGATTAATGCGAAAGTCCGACGGATGATCCGAACCTACCCCAAAATACTTGTTATTTCACGTTCGGATTATCCGGCAGATTAACGCGGAGATCCGGCAGATTATTCGAACTTAACCAGGAATACTTGCTGGTTTTGATCGGATTATCCGTCGGATTACTACAGAACTCCGACGTATTATCCGAACTTTTCCAGAAATACTTGCTGGTTCTGATCGGATTATCTGGCGAACTTCTGCAGATATCCGGCAGATTATCCGACTCTTCATAAAAAAACTAATTCAAATAAATTTACCATTTTAGTTTATCATCATTTCTAAAGTGTGTACAAGATTTTCTAGACACTTACATACTCTTAGAGAGACAGAAGCTTTAGATCTGGAATTCTTTTGCTTGCCATAGTCTTTTTGAACAACAGAACGACCTAAGATGTTGAGTATAAATTCTTCGTAGCTGAGGTCAGGAAAAGTGGTCATATGGTCGAGAGCATTCAGAAGAGAGCGGTAGGTCTTTCGTTCTTGTAGGTCAAGAATGCTGGCCAGAGATGAGGTAGTGACAGTGATCCTGACTCCACAGACTTTAGTTTCAAACTCAAGGTCGTTCTTGGTGGGGACCAAGTTACAGTAGAACATCTTGATGACATTTGGATAGTAGTCTACTTATCATTCGAGAAGCTCGTCGATCCCAGAGAACATGAAGTATTCGCTATGAGAAGGAAAGGTGAGCCAAGAGAGAGGCTTCCCAGGGCAGATAGGGGCTTTGTGGTAGAAGGAGAACCACTTATGGGAATGTTGGGTAGATTTAAAGATGGTAGGATTGTAGCCTTGCATTGGTGCAGGACATAAGAGGGAGGCAAAAGGCGAAGTGGCGGAGGAGGAGGAGCCATCATGGCGGGAACGCTTGCTATGAGAAGCCATGGAAGGAGGACTTTGAATGGATTTTTTGTGGAGAGAAAGGAGATGGAGTAGGGGAAATGAGAAGAATGAGGGGGGTTTAAAAGAGGAAGGAAGGGGTGGGTGGGAGAAGGGAAAAGGTTGCATCAGTTTAAAGAAGGGAATGAATGTTAAGGAATAGATTTTGAGAGAAATGAAGAGGCGGCAGCGGTTCATTTACTGCGCCTGTTCAGCGGATGCAAAAAATTCGGCGGATATATACAAATTTTCGACGGAGAATCCGGTCGAAGATAAGTTCGAATTAAATGGGGTAGGTGAATGGTCAAATCAGTTTTAAAAATTGGTCAAGTTAGCGACTGGCAGTCTGTGCTAGAGTTAATACCAAAAAATATGATGGATGATTACAGATATCCGACGGAAGATCCTGTGTGTCACTACAAAAGCTGCTGGAATAAGTTCGGATTATCCGACGAATTTCTGCGAAAATCCTACGAATAATTCGGATAGTTGAAGAACAGGGTTTAAAAGGATTTCTCGAGGAGGCCGATATCGTGACATATGAAGGAGAAACGATCTTCAGCAAGAGCTTTGGTGAAGATGTCAGTAAGTTGATGGTCAGTGTCTGTAAATTCAAGACGAATGTCTCCCTTGAGTTGATGGTCACGCAAAGAGTGGTATCGAATCTCAATATGTTTGGTACGTGAGTGATAAATCGAATTTTTAGTAACATTAATAGAGCTAGTATTGTCACATTTGATAGAAATACTATTTGAAGAAATACCATAGTCTACAAGTGTTTGTGTCATACAAAGGATTTGTGCACAACAACATCCAGCCGCAATATATTCGACCTAAGTTGTGGAAAGAGCAACTGAGTTTTATTTCTTACTAAACCATGAAACCAAGGATTTCCCAAGGAATTGGCAGGTACCGCTAGTACTTTTTCGGTCAATCTTGCATTCGGTAAAATCTGCATCCGAGTAGCCGATAACCTCGGATGAAGATTTTGGATACCAAAGTGCCATGTTAATGGTGCCTTTGAGATACCGAAAAATGCGCTTAACGGGACATAAATGTGATTCTTTGGGATTTGCTTGGTATCGTGCACATAAATAAATACTAAACATGATATTGGGACGACTAACAGTTAAGTAAAGCAAGCTACCGATCATACATCGATATTTACGAATGTCGACCGAGATACCATTTTCATCTTGATCAAGCTTGGTCGTTGTGGCCATCTGAGTTCTCATTGATTTGGATGAGTCTAGCTCAAAGTACTTAAGAAGATCCTTTGTATATTTTGCTTGATTGATGAAAGTACTGTGAGGTCCTTGCTTGATTTGTAGACCAAAAAAGAAGAACAAGTCGCCCATCATGCTCATTTCAAATTTGCTCTGCATAACTTTGGTAAAGTCTACACATAGTGCCTTGTTACTGGAACAAAAAATGACATCATCAACATAAATTTGAACTAATATAAGTGTACCATTATGAGTTTTGATAAACAGTGTGGTGTCAACTTTTCCCTTTGAGAAGTTGTGAGAGATGAGAAAGGAGCTAAGACGCTTATACCAAGCACGAGGAGCTTGATTGAGGCCATAGAGGGCTTTGTGTAGTTTAAAAACATGATCAAGAAAATAAAAATCTTTAAAACCGAGAGGTTGCTTGACATAAACCTCTTCTTTAATAACACCATTCAAGAAGGCACTGTTGACATTCATTTGAAAAGTTTAAAATCATTGAAATAAGCAAATGCACAAAGTATCCGAACGGATTCAAGATGAGCAACCGGAGCATAGGTTTCTTCGTAGTCAATGCCTTCCTCTTGGTTAGAGCCTTGAGCAACTAATCGGGCTTTGTTACGAGTGACGATACCATCCCTATTAAGTTTATTTCGAAAAACCCATTTTGTCCCAATAATGGGATAGTTGTGGGACTTAGGAATGAGTTCCCAAACATTATTTTGCTCAAATTGATTAAGCTTTTCTTGCATTGCAATCATCCAAAATTTATCATTAAAAGCATCATTAATATTTTTAGGCTCTATTTGTGAAATGAAAGCCACGTTTGCGCAAGGATCTCGTGTAGAAGATCTAGTGCTAACCTGTGAGGAGGGGTCACCAATGATAAGTGCCTTGGGATGATGGGGAACAAATCTCCATTCTTTGGGGAGATCCTCTTGAGTAGGCTCTATTGATGGAGAGTCTTCGGGTGAAGTAGTCTCAACTTCATTGTTGGATGAAGGAATACTAGTATCTCCAAGAGAAAAGTTTTTTAAACCAAAAGAGATGTCATCAACATCATTCAAGGAGTTAGATGTGGAAGTGTTAAGTTCGTTGAAGAAGACATTTATTGACTCTTCGACTATAAGACTTCTTTTGTTAAAAATACAAAAACCTTTGCTATGCATATAATAATGAAGGAAGATACCTTCATAGGCTTTTTCTTCAAATTTGCCTAGGTTATCTTTGGTGTTCAAAATAAAGCATTTTCATCCAAAAACTTTAAAATATTCAATAGAAGGAATTTTGTTAAACCAAAGCTCATATGGAGTTTTCTTAGAAATAGGTCTAATTAAGACTCTATTTATAACATAACATGCCGTGTTAACGACTTTCGTCCAAAAGTATTGGAGAAGCTTGTTGTCACTCCCCGTTTTCGGAATACGTAAATTTTTGATTTTTCATATATATGCTATCTGGCACCTGTATCTTGATTGTATGTATCATATATTTGTAACTGGTCATGGCATGGAACAGTATCTCGTCGCGGATTAGTGTGCCACCCCTTGTCCTTGTTTGGTTGTAGGCATGGTTCACTATTTCGATGATAAGATTTCTGAACCGTGTTGTGGTTAGGATTTTATTTAATTAATTTAATTAGTTGTATCATGTAGCATTTAACATGTCATTAGTCACATGGTTAGATCATGTTTAGGGCTTAGGGTTTTCTTAAGCCAACCCCTATATATATTCTCTTCCTCACTCTCTCTCCTCATTCACTCTTTTCATTTCTTTTCCTCCCAACCAATAGGCAAGTACATATTGCACCAAATGGAGAGATTCTTGCATTTTTCATTTCTTGATTTTTTTCTTTGATATGATTTGTCTATATTGTTCTTCTCATCATCCTCTAAAAGTTTAGTTCTTAGAATTTTTGATTTTAATGGCTAGTTTTGTATAGATCTAAGTTTCTAAAATTAGGGTTCTATGGATTTTCATGATTTTGATCTATCAAACTTGATTATTTTCGAAAACTAATGGTCCTATGTTGTAGAGAATTCAATTCTACCCAATTTTGACCTTTGAAAAGTTAGATTTTGACTTGTTTTGAGGAAGTTATGGATAAAATAATATTTGGATATTTTCTATGTCATCTGTCCTAGTTTTGGCAAGGACGATGAATAGTGCCGCATGAATAGTACCGCAGCCGCATGAGATGAATAGTGCCTCAGGAATGAATAGTGCTACAGCCGCATGAGATGAATAGTGTCGCAGCCGTATGAGATGAATAGTGCCGCAGGAATGAATAGTATCGCAGCCGCATGAGATGAATAGTGCTGTAGGAATGAATAGTACCGCAGCCGCATGAGATAAATAGTGCCGCAGGAATGAATAGTACCGCAGCCGTATGGAATGAATAGTGCCGCAGCCGCATGAGATGAATAGTACTGCAGCCGCATGAGATGAATAGTACCGCATGATGAATAGTGCCGTATGGCTTGAATAGTGCCGCATAGTGCCTATTTTGGCTGTTTTATGCCATATTTGACTGATTTATGGCCAGAATTTCTCCCAACTCCCAACATGAAAGTTGTAGATCTTTGTATTGGCTTCAAGGATCTTTATGTCTCACTTTAACCTGAATTCACATGTGACTTTTATGTCACGAGGGGTCCGTGTGACTTCCTGACTTGACCATGTTCCTGACCTGATTACCTGTATACGTGCTGGTACCTATTCTAAGTGTGTATTGAGATACAATATTAGTATGCACTGCGGTGCCATTTAATGAGTGCACTGAGGTGTGACTCTACATGCCAAGTGATCGTTCGTGTTATATGTCAATACATGTGTACCTTTCAGTACAGTCATGGTAATTGGTCAGTAATAGTGTCGTGGTATGTTGATTGTTGTTTGAAGCATTACACTAAGCATGGATCTAGATCGGGCCGATGTGGATTCATACTTAGGGTACGTGTACTATGGTACGACATATAGGAGGATGACCATGTGACCACGACATGTAATTCCATATTAAGATAGGGTTAATCTAAGAAACTTAACTTGGTAGATGCATTGGGTGGGAAGAATCCCGAGATCGTGCCATACTGGCCACCCCAGGTCCTGTCCTGACGTGTCGGATTGGCCGCCACGGATACGGTTTCATCCTCCTATAGTGGATGACTATATCCGACTCCTACGTGCTATGTGTTATATGTTTTAGCACGGTGGCCTTACGGGGGACCGGTGCATAATCAAAGTGCTATGTGTATATGTATATTATATGGTTTGGCTAGCCCTGCTGGGTTGACACGATCTGAGGATTCCTATATATGCATTACTGGAATAATCCAGACAAATCGTAGAAAGCCATAGGATTTGATTGGCCGCTTGTAAGCCGACTTGTTTGTGATATGTTATCTTTTGTTAGCAACTGAGAAACATGGACTATCGTGGTGCATGGTCCAACCTATGTCCTTATTTGGTTGTTGGGTTGGGCTATTGTGCTGCGATAGGCTATGGACCGAAGTCGTCAGAAGCCCTTCACCTTCCCATGGTTATAGGATATATCTTATCTCGGCATGATATTGGCACCGTTTGTCCTTATTTGGTTGTAAGGGTGTCGTATTGTCTCAATGATATGGTATAAGCCTATAACTCGTGAATCAGGTCTTATTATTATTATGCTTGGGTTTTATCTCACTCTTTTGTGCTCCCTTGTGGTACTTGCTATTCGGGGCCTGACCCCGCTGGTTTTGTTTGGCCAGATCTCGTAGCAGCTTCAGAGGATCCAGCTTTCTACCTGAACAATGGTGCACACCAGGAGTATGGGCGCCAGGGACCATGAGTGGGTTTCTTCTTCACCGCTCTGATATCTTCTATTTTGTACTTGGCATTTAGCCACCGACACTTATTTAGCCGGCAGTTCTGGACATTAGTTTCCTTTACATAATTGTAATTAAATCAGACTGCAGCTGACTATAGTTATGTACTATTGACTCTCAGAACTAGCTCATCATTTTGTTTAGCTAGACTCATGAATCATTTGGATGAAGCGTCGGGGACGCCTTACTGCTTTGTCTTATATGATCATTATTTACTGCTTCTTGCTTTGATTGATTGAGACATAGATGCTCTGTGGGACCATAGGAGACCTGATTGTAGCATGCACCCCCTAGTCTCTTGACAGCCATGATCGCTGTATGACGTTTATATACCTCATACAGTGTAGCTGGCCTAGTCCGTCTCAGTATTCCGGTACTGGGGCGTGACAAGGTTTTAGTGGTGGCCTATACAGGTCTGTTTTTTAGACTTGTGGGGTGTTACGATTATAGGAGTCTCAATCAAAATATGTCCCCTTTGATCTCCTGATTCGTCTTCTCTTTCTCTCACCTTGATTGCTAACTTGATTATCATCCTCGATTCCTTTTCGTCCTGACTTTTGATACCTTATATCCTTTCCTTTAGGGGCACATCGTTCTCGGCTATTGTAGGAGCCGGCATGGAAGAGAATCCAGTAGATCAGTGACCAGTTGGAGATCAGCAAGGGGTAGCCCCTCTACCTGGACAGATTCACATCGAGAATGTTATCGAGCATGAGCCAGTTGAGCCACAGAGGCCAGAGGTTCCCGTACCTCCAATGATGCCGGTAGTACCAGTAGCACTAGATGCGCCGGCACTATTGCAGATTATCAGAGGGTTATTAGAGACCCAGCAACACCAGACGGCAGTCCAATAGCAACAACAAATCCAGCAGCAAGAACAGAATGTATTACTGAATCAGGGGTTACAGCTAGCTCTTGAGATGAGCGTCAAGAATGACTCAGGAGCGTCGGAAAGGTTTTGTCGACTTAACCCGAGATACTTTGATGGCACGGAGGATGCCATTACAGCGAATGCTTGGCTTCAGAACATTGAGGCCATATTGACAGCAGCAAAGGTTCCAGCAGAAGAGAAGGTTGACCAAGTCAGATTATTGCTTCAGGATCTCGCCCGCGACTGGTGGGCATCAGAAGAGGTTAGAATGAGGCGCCCTGTTCCTTGGGATAGCTTTAGTACCAGATTCAAGGCCAAGTACTTTGGCATGGTAGCTCGGTATGAGCTTCAGCAGAGATTTATCAGCCTCTAGCAGGCTGGTAGGACGGTGGATGGTTATACAGCGGAGTTCTGCAGGTTAAGTAGGTTTGCTCAGACGATGGTGGCGACAGAGCCAGAGAGAGCAATAAGGTTCTAGTAGGGACTTTACTTAGAGATTTTGCAGCTGGTCGAGGGACACGACTACCAGACATTCGATGCAGTATTAATGGCGGCTCGGAGGCACGAGCTTACAATTCAAAGGTTATCAGCAAGGACTGGAGGCCAGAAGAGGTCTCATATTCAGAGTACGGGAGGAGGAGGAGCAGTACCTCGGACGTCAGCACCAACGCCTGGCATCCGTATTCATGATGCAGTACCAGTCACGACAATTATGACTGCACCAGTTTGACAGCAGCAACCGAGATACCAGCAGCGTCAGGAGGCACCGGTGGATTGCACTTATTGTGGTAAGGGAGGGCACACTCGGGAAGTGTGTCGGTTAGCGAATGGGCAGTGCTTGAGATGTGGAGGTTCAGACCATCGTATAGCTACATGCCCAAAGATACAGAGGCCAGGAGGGCCAGCTCAACAGTTTTCGGCGTTGCCAGCTCTAGAGGTATCACCGTATCAAGGGCCAGCACTAGCAGTGAGGCCACTAGCCCAGTGCCCATTACCGACACAAGCTCAGATGTACTGACAAGCGCAACATCAGGTTGGACCGCATCAGGTTGGACAACAGAGGCCACAACAGCAGGGCCAGGGAAGGCAGCAGCAGAGAGTCCAGCAGGGGCAGAGGCGGGTAGAATTTGGAGTATTAGAGCAGAGGTTGGCCGAAGGCGGTCAGATTGTGGGTAAGTTTGGAGTATTATTCATAATTCCTTGAGTTCTATATTCGAAGAGTGAAGACAACTTTCTCGTCTCACTCATCTGCTCTCGTATCATGTGATACGTGATATTCATCATGTGTCTTGATTACGAGAGTACATCCTGGGCAGAGTCTCGTTCTTGATTTAGTCATTGGTACCGACTTATCTCAAGCGTTGACCCTTGTCCACTTTGGGAGTCAGTGTAGGACCTCGAGGACGAATTCCTACCTGACTTGAGAGGCATATTTTATTCGTATGTCTTCGATCATTTCCTTCTATGGTATGATTATTGTTTGTGCTCTTACTTAATTATTCTTGCTTTTTTAAACTGTTCATGTGCCATGTGTTGTTTGATAATTATTCTTGCTATATGTCATGAGTGTATTTCGTGATCTGAGAGCGCGCTCGACTAGCCTTATCGAAATTCCGGGGACGAAATTTTTCTAAGGAGGGTAGAGATGTCACTCCCCGTTTTCGGAATACGTAAATTTTTGATTTTTCATGTATATGCTATCTGGCACCTGTATCTTGATTGTATGTATCATATATTTGTAACTGGCCATGGCATGGAACAGTATCTCATCGCGGATTAGTGTGCCACCCCTTGTCCTTGTTTGGTTGTAGGCGTGGTTCACTATTTCGATGATAAGATTTCTGAACCGTGTTGTGGTTAGGATTTTATTTAATTAATTTAATTAGTTGTATCATATAGCATTTAACATGTCATTAGTCACATGGTTAGAGCATGTTTAGGGCTTAGGTTTTCTTAAGCCAACCCCTATATATATTCTCTTCCTCACTCTCTCTCCTCATTCACTCTTTTTATTTTTTTTCCTCCTAACCAATAGGCAAGTACATATTGCACCAAATGGAGAGATTCTTGCATTTTTCATTTCTTGATTTTTTTTTGATATGATTTATCTATATTGTTCTTCTCATCATCCTCTACAAGTTTAGTTCTTGGAATTTTTGATTTTAATGGCTAGTTTTGTGTAGATCTAAGTTTCTAAAACTAGGGTTCTATGGATTTTCATGGTTTTGATCTATCAAACTTGGTTATTTTCGAAAACTAATGGTCCTATATTGTAGAGAATTCAATTCTACCCAATTTTGACCTTTGAAAAGTTAGATTTCGACTTGTTTTGAGGAAGTTATGGCCAAAACAATATTTGGATATTTTCTATGTCATCTGTCCTGGTTTTGGCAGGGACGATGAATAGTGCCGTATGAATAGTACCGCAGCCGCATAAGATGAATAGTGTCGCAGGAATGAATAGTGTCGCAGCCGCATGAGATGAATAGTGCCGCAGGAATGAATAGTACCGCAGCCGTATGAGATGAATAGTACCGCAGAAATGAATAGTACCGCAGCCGCATGAGATGAATAGTGCAGCAGGAATGAATAGTACCGTAACCGCATGGAATGAATAGTGCCACAGCCGCATGGGATGAATAGTACCGCAGCCGCATGAGATGAATAGTACCGTAGGATGAATAGTGCCGCATGGCTTGAATAGTGCCACATAGTGCCTATTTTGGCTATTTTTGGCTGTTTTATGCCCTATTTGACTGATTTGTGGCCAGAATTTCTCCCAACTCCCAACATGAAAGTTGTAGATCTTTGTATTGGCTTCAAGGATCTTCATGTCTCACTTTAACCTGAATTCACATATGACTTTTATGTCACGAGGGATCCGTATGACTTCCTGACTTGACCATGTTCCTGACCTGATTACCTGTATACGTGCTGGTACCTATTCTAAGTGTGTATTGAGATGCAATATTAGTATGCACTGCGGTTGTTTGCAAAAACAAAAGTATAAAACTTTATTGATATAAACTTTATAAAGATTACAAGAATTCTGGGAAAGGTACAACTGTAGGAATCCAATCTAGAAGACGATTGCTTTATCCCTTGGATGATATAAACTTTGAAGACGGTAGCCTCTGAAGTTGAAGTTGAAGGCAAAAGCCTCGGAAATTTGAAGGCAAAAGCCTCGGAAGAATGCAGCAGCACTTGGGTAAGAACTCCTGATCTCTGGTGATGATCTCTGATCTCTGTGATCTGTCCTCCTGAATGAAGACTTGAAACTCTATTTATAGAGTTCTGGAAATAATAAATTTTTAGTTATTCTGGATGGCGCAAGTTGGATTACACAGGAACTGGATTGCACAGACACTGGATTGTGCAGGCAGTTGTCTGGTCATGGACTGACCGTCTTGGACACATGGCATCATTTGATTGAAATACGCATGATCGTGTGAAGACGGTTGCCATGTAACGAGCAATTGATGGCATGAATGCCACGTGTACTTTTGTCAATTGTCAGGATGAAGTGCACCACATGAATTGCGCTGACTTCGAATTGCGCAGATATGGATTGCGCAGACACTGGATTGCACAGGCATTAGATTTGTGCTGCATGTACAGCTGTCTTCGAGCGCTGTGCGGCACAATAAACGAACAATCTCCTCGTTCTTCGTGCTGTCAGCTGTCAGAAAGATTTGATTTTGTCAGATAATGATGACATTGCCACGTCAGCCTGTGCAGTTGAAAGTGTGCGCAGTCCAGTATGCGCAATCGAAATAATGCGCAATCTGATGTCTGCGCAGTTCATTTGAAAGTTGTATTTCTTGATTTTCTGACTTTGTTGATAGGTGTAACTTGATTTTTAGGACCTACAAGACCCCCTTCAAAGTTTTTGAAAGTTGAATTTATTCAAAGTTTCGAAATACTTTGAATTTCAAAATTTAAAATCAAGTTGCGCATGAGCTGTCTGCGCAATCGGATGAGTCGATCCGACTTTTTCGGCGCAGTCTGAGGCAGCCGTTACTTTTTGAAAAACTATAAATAGTTCTCTTCGATATTCATTTCATTCTTTACTTTGCTTTTGTGATCTGAGAGAGAAGTTTCGAGCTATTCCTTCCTTTCTTCTCCATCGAATCTCCATGGCTCCCAAGCGATCCTCCGCCGCTGCCACGGGCAAGGCCCCCGTCGAGCCTTCGGCTAGGGTCGCACGACGTCCTTCTCGCCACGAGACTGCGCATCCCGTGTTGTAAGGTAGATGACCCAATCAAAAACTCTCTTTAGGGTTTTTGATTTCACTGTTCTTCAGAATCCATCTCTTTTTAGAGATGTGATCATATTGCGCCACCCTCTTTAGGGTTTTGGTTGCACGAACTAGTTATTCTTCATTTTTATGAATAATATCTTTTTGCACAATCGGTTGAATTGTGCTGGCAAAAGTCAGCGCAATCGGCTGATTTGCGCAAGCTTTATCAGCGCAATCTGATGGTTGCGCAATCTGACGGTTGCGCAATCTGATGGTTGCGCAATCTGATGGTTGCGCAATCTGACGGTTGTGCAATCTGATGATTGCGCAATCTGATTTGATGACAGAATTTTTTGACTTTGGCTTGTACTAAATTCTGCTTTCTTCTGTTGGATGCAGTTGACACCAGAGAAGATCCCGAATATGAAACTTTTGTGGGAACTTTATCTGAGCCAGATTTCAAAGAAGATCTATCTCATGTACTATTTCCCCAGTATGCACTTCCATCATCTCGTCAAGCCATTTTGATAGCACAATACAACGAGACTCTGCTAAGTCTGATAAATGGACAGCCTTTGCAATCTGCTGACGTTGTCACCCATAGGAAGCCTATGTTCCTCTTCGGAGATGCTATTGATAAAAGTTCTCAACCACGACCTAGAGTTGAATCGAGAACTTTTCAATGGAAGGAGAAATTGATCAAATTACCAGACTTAGCAAGATATCTTCCTCTGGCAAGGTATGCTCATGCGAGCCATCCAAGGAGAATGGAATGGGACATCACTCCTTTGCAACAGGCACGGACCGGAAGGATCTGTGTTAAGAAAGGCCCGAACAACCGGGACATGTTCTACAGTTCTTCCGAACGTCACAGCACTTTGTTGAGGGGGTTGAAACCAGGTTGTATTCCCTCCGAGAACTCGTCTTTGCTACTACCGGTAAGGACACCGATTTTCGCCAATGAATATGCCAAAGCAGAGGGTAAATATCCGGATCAAGACATCCGGTTGACAGGTCTGGTAAATCCAGACATCAAAAGATGGAGCTGTATAGCTAACTGGATACTGGTCCAGTTTGAAGATAAACTCAAAGATATTGAGCTGTATAATGCGGTACACGCTACTGTATACGGCTTCTTCCCAAATCCTCATCTGTTCTTGGCTCTAGCAGAGAGGTACAATTGCAGAACAGGGACGTTTATGACGCCCCTTGGAGAGATGGGCTTGGCTCTACATGAGATGAAGTACATCTCATATTTACCAATAGGTGAGTTGCCTTACGAGGAGTACGTCCCGACTAATGACGAATTAGATAGACTTCGTCGAGAGAATCCAAAGATGGTAGAAGTCTTCGACGAGCTTTTGTGCCATTATAACATATGCTTATTGTATTATCAAAGCGGCTCTTCTGGCACGTGCTATTCGTCCAAATAGTTGACTTATCTTTTTCTCAACCACATTATTGAGAAAAAGACAAAAGATCATGACCCATGTAACCCTGATTTCTTCAATCCCCTCAGCAACAGTGAAGTTATAAAACTGATGGAGGAGAACAAGAGAATGGATATCAGGGTTGAGGATGAACATCAATATCCTCCTCTTAAGGCTGGAGAATTTGTGGAGAGCTTTATAAGAATGGGCTACAGGTCCATGTCCAAACAAGCCCAGCTGGCAGGATTCTTGACGTACTGGCTACGTCGATTCGTTGTGCCTGGAGCCAGTGCAGTAGACCGCTTTCATCGCGGTGTTCTTTTTGCAGCTGTCCGGTTAGTCTTCGGCTACCGGATGGACTTACTTTCAGCGATGACCTGTAGTATAAACGCGGGTCTTCGCCTGTATATTGATGCTATGATCAAGTGCAAGGGTGATAAGGTGAACTTCCCCAGACTAGAGTTACCTTACACATACTTATTTGGATGGTTGCTCTTGCATCATCCATCATTAATGAACCCTGCCATGGGAGCAGTTGGTGGCAGTTTTCTATACAGATTCTCACAAAGCAGATGGATATATACTAGTTTGAGGGACTGCAGAAGAACTCTGAACCTCGGCAAAGGATGGAATTTTCTTTGCACTCCCCCTCCAACTGGTTATGAACACATGGCAGCGAATCTGATCGACCTGGGGAGGCAACCAATAGGTCGGGTATCTTTTGAATGGCTGAAGACAATCAGGCCATCCCATCTAGTATATAGATTTGAAGAAGAATGCTTTCTTGAACCTTATCTGCCGAGCCGCTTCGCTCGTCAGTTTGGGTATGACCAGTTTCATGTAGGTAACGCCATCACGTGCCTACAAGGAAAAGGTTATTTGATTGATGGTGCCCGGGCCTGGGCTTACTATAATGCTCGAGACACAAAGACTGTGTTCTCGATGCCCAATAGAACTGATGCTGGTCCAAGAATGCTGTATACTTATTCTCAGTTTTATACAGCTGCAAATACATTTGCTGAAAACTATAGCCTTGTTGATAGTTTTGCAACAGCAAATCGTCTGAAGAGAAAAGCAACTGATACATTGGCTCCAAATAACGATGAAGAATATGAGCCAATGGACGATCCCTTAGAAGCTTCCAGGGAAGTCAATTTCCCTGAGGAAGTTAACCAGCCTTTAAGAATTTCTCTGAAGGTTGTTAAGTCTCCAATTAAGGAGAAGAAGAGAAGGAGAGAAGAGCCTTATTCTCCTGCTATGAAGAAGAAATTGATCTTGGAACATTCTTCAGAGAAGGTTACCACCAGATCGCAATCCAGACAATTGGCTGAGTCTACTCGAGATGAAGCCGCTACACCGACTTCCGTTCAGAAACAAGTCGAGACAATAGACGCAGAGAGTCCTGAGAGACCTCTGCATAGAAGGAAAAGATTGGTCCGTAGAAGACAAGTTTCGTCTTCAATCATGATAGACGCTACAGCGGGACTCACCATGCCCTCTTCCACTCCTATTTCTGAGACTGGACATAAGACTCCTAGTCCGGAACAGAGGGAAGGATATTGAGCAGAGGGAAGAGCTAGACCAGAGAAATGAGGCTGAAGAGCCCAGAGATAATATTGTAGAGGAAGAGCATAATGCTGTACGATCTCCTTTACCTGCTGCGGAGACTACTCAACTTCCTCTTACACCTGGAGCAACCCTTGCTGAAGAAGATCGTTTGATGATCGAAGCTTTATATGGCTGTGACTTCGGTTATCAGGAAGAAGCTGATCATACCGCTGATGCTGCTAGTGAAGAAGTTCCCGAAGACAGCGAGAACGAGGAGAGCACTTCATCAGAAGCTGCTGATGAGACACAAAATCAGGAGGAGAATGTTGAGATCCAGACATCCCCTCGAAACACTCTGATTTCTGAAAAGAAGGTTGAGGTGCCGAGATCTCCCGAGAAGATTGCTGATGAAGAGGTGGATGTGGAGAAAACTCCAGTTGCTGCTCCCGAAGGTATTGTAATAAATTAGCAATCTTCTTTTAATAAGTAGTTTGATAGCTAACATCGTTACTTTTATTCATACAGAACCCGGATCTTCTTCTGCTCCTCCAACATGTATGGATATAGTATTGGCAACGACAATTGCCAGTAGCAGCCGCCATTTATCTTGTGGCTCTGAAGCAGGAAGTAGCCAGGCCGTAGCGTCTGAAGCTACTTCTGCTCAGCTAAAGTCTGTGCCTGCAGATGATAGGCTTATTACTGAATCCACTCATGGTAAGACTATTTTCACTTTTGATTCTCTTTATCAATAGCCAATGATAGGTAAAGTAACAGTATTTGATTTTGCAGAGGAACAACCAGGAGGAGCAACCAGCTCAACTTTGGTTCCCTTATTCAAAGAGCCTGCTGTTCAGATACAAGAAATCGAGCGTCCTGCAGCTTCGTCATCAACAGGAGTAGCTGCAACTCCTGGTGCTCTGGCGACTAATCAGCTTGTCATCCAATCATTCACCAAATGCTTCTTCGAGTCGTTGGAACCTCTGATTAATAGAATGATGGACAAAGAAGATGTTGATTTCTTCATGGTTAGAGGTCCGACCTCTTTCTTGGTGAAGGCCATCCGGGAGCAAGGTGATGAGGCTCAGGCCACTTTCCTTGACCATATATTGAATGAGCTAGGAAATCTCCATGAAGAACTATAAAGATCTCAACAAAGAGGAAGTGGAACCTTTAGTGCAGGCAGAGTTTGAACAAATGGCTCAGGCAGCTGCAATCGAAAGAGTGAATCTCCAGAACCTCTTGGATGCATATACTACAAAATCTGCTGAATATAATTCCAAGTTGGAATCGGTGATCTCAACTGCTGAGAGGAGAGAAAAAAGGATTGCTGAGCTGAGAATGGAAATTGCTCGTCTCGAAGAGGAGCTAGAAAATGAAGTTACAGAGCATCAGACTTCGATCCAACAAATTGATGCTATAACTCAGGAAAGAAACGAGTATGTAGCAGCTCATAATACTGAAATCACTCGCCGAATGGTGACCATGCCCAGTTTTTAATGAAGAATCTGGATAGAAGAGGCCAGGAGGAAAGTGATGGCATCTCGTGAAGAACGGTTGCAGATTTTGAAACAACAGATTGCTAATCTGATAATACCTCCGTCTCAGTAGAAAGAACATTTTGTATCTTTTTGTCTTTCTGTATGCTATGCATGTAATATCTCAAATTTTGATCAATAAAAGACATTTTGTTGTGGCTCTATCATTTATTGCATATCTTGTTCAGATATAAATAATAGAGATAGAAAATATATTCAGAGGTATAGGACATGATATATTTCTGAATTTTGTAGAAAATAATTATATTCATTATATCTGCTCAGAGGTAATGTGGACGTAGCAGAATATAATTTGTCAAATATTATTATTTCAAAATAGACAACTTAATCGAAGACGACAAGTTGCTGATATGGATAATGAATGAAAATGAATCGTCAAAAAGGTGTAAATGAACGAAATGAATCGTCGGGATGAACGGATGGACCGTCAAATGAATTGAATGAACGGATGAGCCGTCTGATGAATGGATGAACCGTCGGATGATAATGATAATGAACGGACGAACCGTCAGATGATGATGATGGTGATAATGAACGGACGAACCGTTAGATGAATATGAATGAACGGGTGAACCGTCAGATGATGATGAATGAACGAATGAACCGTCAGATGATTGTGAATAAACGGATGAACCGTCTGATGAACGTGAATGATAATGAACGGGCGAACCGTCGGATGATAAATGATAATGAACGGGCGAACCGTCAGATGATGATGATGAACGGATGAACCGTCGGATGAATATGAATGAACGGGTAAACCGTCAGATGATGATGAATGAACGGATGAACCGTCAGATGATTGTGAATGAACGAATGAACCATCTGATGAACGTGAATGATAATGAACGGGCGAACCGTCGGATGATAAATGATAATGAACGGGCGAACCGTCAGATGATGATAATGAACGGATGAACCGTCGGATGATGAATGTGTCGTTTCATTGTCTTGAAAATCTGTGCCTATAAATAGAACAGAAATCTGGAAGGAATGATCATTTCCACTTTTCAACATAAAAGATGTCGTCCAGAGATGCATCCAAGAAGGCTGAAGTCACCCCGAAGGTTGAAGCGGGCATTGAAGAACGTCTTGCCGAACTAGTCCAGCCAAAACAGACAGAAGCAGGCGAAGGTTCGTCCGCACCCAAACCACCACGGGATATCTTGGATTTTTTGCTTGAACCAGGAAAGACTGAAGAGGAAGAGGCCATGAGGCTGGCTGCTTGCAAGTTCCTGGTAGGGCTCGAGCAAGGATGTCCTCGACTCTTTTGCTGATTATGTCTTTGATAAGGACGGCAGTGGTCCGCGTCCAAATGTCGAGAAGGATGATAGTGATCTTCTTTAATATCATGTACTATCATTCATGATAAAAATAAAAAATGAATTTTATTTATGAACTTGTCTGATGATTTACAAGCATTTTTCATTTATACATAGTACTTTTTAAGGAATTTGCCATTGATAGGCATCATAGCAACTCGACCATCGAGCTCTGAGAGTTGATAAGCTCCATTTGAGAAGACTTTGCTTACAACATAGGGCCCTTCCCACTTTGCATCGAATTTGCCCTTGCTCATGTGAGTCATAGTCATAGGATGTCTGACTGTTAGAACAAGTTCTCCTTGTTGAAAGGCTCTGACTTTAACTTTGCGATTAAAAGTTTTCGATATGCGGGCTTGATATAACTCAATATGTTGTTGAGCCAATAGCCGCTTTTCATCGAGCGCTTCTAATTTCTGAAGTCGGAGAAGATCGTTATTCTCTGTAGTGAGTTCATTAGCAATGGCAATCCTTAAAGAAGGAATTTGAAGTTCCAGAGGAAGAACTGCTTCACAACCATACACCAAAGAGAAAGGTGTAAAGCCTGTGGGATTACGGACCGTAGTTCGATAGGCCCAAAGACATTCACCAAGCTTTTCACTCCGATTTCGTTTGTTAGCAGATACAAACTTCTTGAGGAGCTTAATGATGGTTTTGTTGAAAGCTTCAGCTAATTCATTAGCAGCAGGATTGTAAGCTGTCGAAGCGACATTGTCAATTCGGTGATTATCACAGAATCTGGTGAACTTCTGGCTGATAATTTGAGGTCCGTTGTCATGGATAATTTGTCGAGGTACACCAAATCTATAGATGATATGGTGTTTGACAAAGTTGATGACGCTGCCGGTCTTGACTTCAGCCAAAGGTATAGCTTCATCCCATTTGGAGAAATAATCGGTTATTGCCAGTACGAACCGATGTCCTCTAGAAGAAGGAGAATTGATAGGACCGATGATGTCCATACCCCAAGCTTCAAAAGGCCATGAAGCAGCCGTTGGATGCAGAAATTCAGAGGGTTGATGAATAAAATCTGCATGGATTTGACAAGCTCGATATTTCCTTGCATAATCGATGGCATCAGATACCATAGAGGGCCAGTAGTAACCCATTCGTCGGATGCGATCCTGTAGCTTAGGACTGGGTTGATGTGCTCTACAGACACCGTCGTGAGCTTCATGCAATACTTGTTTTGCTTCATCACCAGCAAGACAGCGTAGAAGAAGACCGTCATAAGTCCGCCGATAAAGAGTCTTGGTAGTTTGATTGTAGTAGAATCGGAGAGATCGTCGTCGAATACTCGTAGCCTCCTTAGGATCTTCGGGGAGTATGTCATGAACCACGAAGTCGATGAAAGGAGTTCTCCAGTCTTCATCGATAACGTTGACTTCAACAAAGTTGTTGAACTCAATATTACGATTGTTTTCAATACAGAACAATTCTTGGTTAGAGATAACCACCACCTGCTGTCTTTTGATAGGGATGGCTAGGACAGCTGCAAGGTTGGCTAAGACATCTGCTTCGGTATTGCAAGCTCGACGAACATAGTCGATGAAGAAAGCTTTGAATGATGTAGCCATGTTGATTGCTGTTTCATGATAAGGCACCAGATCTTGATGGCGGACTTCATAAGTTCCTCTAACCTGGTTGACAACCAGCTTAGAGTCGCCGTAAACTTCGAGATATTCGATATCCAATTGCTTGGCTAATTGAAGGCCGATGAGTAGAGCATTGTATTCTGCTACGTTGTTGGAGCAGGGTTCATCTAGAGAGTAAGCTCTTTGGATGGTCGATCCGTCTGGAGAAACGAGAACAACTCCAACTCCTGCTACAATGGCACCATTTGGTCCGATTTTGGATGCACCATCGAAGAATAGACGCCAAGTTGGAAATTCTTCAGAGATCATGTTGACTTCCAACGTCTCGTCTAGAATTTCATCGTAAAGCTTGGATGTTTCTGGCACGGGATGAACCGCCAAGAAATCTGCCAGTGCTTGACCTTTGACAGATTTTTGTGGAACATACACCATATCATATTGGGCTAGCAAAATGGCCCATGTAGCCAGCCGAGAGTTGAGTGTACTGGGCTTCTTCATGAGTACCCGAAGAGGATTAACTCGGGATATGACATGAATAGTTTGGCCAATGATGTAATGCCTTATCTTTTGAACAGCGAACATAAGAGCTAGGCATTCTTTTTCGACCGGACTATAACGGTGTTCAGCACCAATTATAGTACGGCTGAGATAATAGATGGCCTATTCATGACCCTCTTTGTTCTTTTGGGCAAGTAAAGCACCCAATGAATGGTCCATAGCACGGACGTACATTAAGAATGGAATGCTTGAGATTGGTGGCACCATGACTGGTGGGTTCATGAGATATCGTTTGATGTCATCGAATGCTTGTTGACATTCTTCGGTCCATACGAAAGATACACCCTTCTTCATTAGTTGAGTGAATGGTCTGCAATGTCCAGACAAGTTCGAAATAAATCTCCTGATGTACGCAAGTCGACCTTGGAATCCTCGTAGCTCTTTTAGGTTGCGTGGAGGACGCATCTCTTGAATGGCTTTGATCTTCTCGGGATCCACGTGTATACCCTTAGAGGTAATGACGAAGCCGAGAAACTTACCACTAGAGACACCCAAGAATGACTTGGTGGGATTCATCTTGAGCTAATGTTGGCGCATAAGATTGAAGATAGTTCTCAAATCTTGAATGTGATCTTCTTTCAGACGACTTTTGACGGCGATATCGTCAACATAGCATTCGACAGTCTTGCGTAGATAATCTCAAAAGATGGTACTCATGGCTCGTTGGTAGGTTGCACCAGCGTTCTTGAGACCAAATGGCATCACAGTGTAGCAATAGACTCCACGAGGTGTGCGAAAAGAGGTATGTTTTTCATCTTCGGGATTCATCCGAATTTGATTGTACCCGGAGAATCCATCCATAAAAGATATTCTCTCGAACCCACAAGTATTGTCGATCATGACGTCCGTGATAGGGAGAGGAAATTCATCTTTTGGACATGCTTCATTAAGATCCCGAAAGTCGATGCAGACTCGGACTTTGCCAGTTTTCTTCAGGACTGGAACAATATTGGCTACCCAATTGGGATATTGTTCTTCTCGAATAAAGCCACAAGCAATGAGCTTCTTGACTTCATCATCGATTGCGTCCATCATTTCTGGTTTGAATCATCGTTGCTGCTGTTTGACTGGTTTTGCATTGGGCAAAATGTTCAGTTTGTGAGTAGGAACTTTGGGATCAAGACCGGGCATGTCTTCGTAACTCCAGGCAAAGATATCAATATATTCTTTAATAAGAAGAATCAACTCTTGTTTATCTGTTTCTGAAAGATTCTTACTGATAAATATTGGATGAGGCGATCCGTTTTCTCCTACATCAACTTGAATTAATTGATCTTCGGTAGGAGGTTCTCTTTGTTCGAATCGGAGTACCCACTGATTGTCCATCTGTTGAGCCCAAGGATCTATTTCAGGATTTTCTTCAACATCCTCATCACAGCCTTCTGGAAGTTCAACAGAGACCATATTAGAAGATACAGTCAGCCGATGAATTTGACCGATGCTGGTGTCAGAATCCCACGATCTTGAATCAGAAGAGTTAGAACGCTCCTCGCTATCAGATTCAGAGACTGTTGGGGATAACATCGGAGGAGAAGCATATCCGAGACCTTTTTTGGTCCTGCTGTAGTACATATCTGACTTTCTTTTTGGAACAGCCGTACGAAGAGGAGTCTTTCTACCTTTACCGTAATTGAGGCCGCTCTTGAAGTCGTAACCCATCTTTCGGACGATGTCTTTTGATTGTTGACTATAACGACGGAGTTGAAGATGTCCCGTGTCGTTAACTTTGCTATCATCCGTATAACTGAATTGTTGTTCCGGTCCTTTACTAAAAAGTATTGGACGTTCGCCTTTCTTTCGAACAGGAACAATACGATAAGAATCATCTGGATCTTCAAATGAGACTTCTGTTTGAAGAGATTGTACAACTCCCATTGTAAATGATTTGAAGCTATCTAACATATCCAAATAGCATTTAGTATGATAAATAACATCAGTATACGGGAAAGTAGATACTTTTTCATTGATCTGTACATTTGTATTTACAGCTGGACCTTTAGCCTTAGCAGGCTTGGTCAAATTGATTACAAGAGGGAGAGAAGAAGAACGTGGAGGAGGCTTGTTACGACGGAGGTCGATAACAAGTGGCTCAGAGGAGGTGAGCTCCCTTTTTTCCTTGTTGTGAGTTAAATCAACAACAAGTGGCTCAGAAGAAGTGAGCTGCTTTTTGTCCTTGTTACGACGTAAGTCGATAACAAGTGGCTCAGAAGAGGTGAGCTCCCTTTTATCTTGATCGCCATCAACCGGTTTCTTCTGAATTGGCAAGTGAATAGCCAATGGTTTAGAAGACTGAGGATGAGAAACGCGCCCTTTGACAGGTATAATAAGAGTGTCATTAGGTACTGCTTCTTGGTCCTTCTTCAGTATCCATGGCCAATACCACCTTTCATAATTCTTCCTTGTACATACGAGCGTCGTTGCAGTATGCTTCGACACCTTTGAAAGGATAAGAGTCAGCAACCTCCTTTTGTACCTCTCCATTGTCATCAACATATTTAAAACATTGATGGAGAGTCGAAGGGAACAATGTTATGCTCGTGCAGAAATGGTCTACCCAGACAAGCATTGTAAGAACAACCATGATTGTCGATGATATAGAAGGTAACCTTCGTGCGAAGATTGCCTATTTGGAGTTTTAGACGAATCTTGCCCAGAGGTTCACTCCTTCCTTGGTTGAATCCTAAGATAGTGGTGATTGTGCTTGAAAGACTATGCACTGGTATCTTCAATGCATCCAGCATCGTCTTTGGCATGATGTTGAGAGCAGACCCTGGATCTATCAAGATACGATCGACTTTCATCGAATCGACATACCCTGTATAGTAGAGAGGACGATCATGTCTATTATCCTCCAGCAGCATATCATTCTGAGTGAAAGTGATGTTTGGAATCAACTCTAATACGCTGTGATAATGACGACAAGAGACCGGTTCTGTTTTCGGCTTTTTGAGAAGAGTTAAGCAAGTTTCAGCCTGCATCAGGGCTTCACTCAGAGTTTCTCGAGTCTCTTTGGAAAGGCGCAAGAGCTCGAAGATTGATAGCCTAGCTGGTGTATTGGCTAGTTGAGCCAATATATCAAAGTTGTACGGCTTTTCAAGTCCTGTAGGAGATGATTTCTTCAGGGGTTTGTCAAAGCGGACTTGTTGCTTGCCTTTGTCAACAACCACCGGCTTAGGAGGAATAGGTACTACAACTGGTGAGGATATGGATGGAATCTCTTCAGAGGAAGTAGATTGTACTAGAGCAGGTTCAGAAGAAGAAGCGGGATTCTCTTGAGTTTCAGGATACTCCTTCAAGTAGGCTTTCCCTGATCTGGTGCCTAGCAGAATTTTTTCGTCAACTATGGGGTCAAAAGACACCATGTTGCAAGTCTTTGTCTTGCTTTTGGAGCGGTCTTTCTTCTTAGAAGAAGAGGAAACTTCGAACTCTGAAGCAAGATCTGGATGGATCCACATAACTTCGCCATTGTCAAGAGACAAGGGAATGAGACCTTCATTTGGTGGAGGTGGAAGATTCTCAATCTCAAGAGTAGCTTTGGGAATAGGAATGACACCGTGCTGTACCATCTGCGGAGGGAAGTCACCAAACTGGACTGAAACCATATTTGCAGTAACAGTCTTCTCGTCTTGCTGCAGAGTGACGACACCAGCATTGACAAGCTCTTGAATTTTGCCCTTGAGCACGTAGCATGCTCGAGTAGGGTGTCCAATGAACCTGTGGTAGACACAATATTTAGGATGATCTGTCTTACCGACTTCATCAGGTTTCTTTGGGTCTAGGAGTTGAATCTTGTTGCTTTTGAGTAAGCAATCAAATATGCTTGCAGTGTCATTCTCGTCGAAGGAATATTCTACTTTCGGACGAGGTTCCCTCGGTGGAGGTGCAGAAGGAGTAGAAGTGGATGTAGACGGAGCCACATTGACAGCCAAAGATTCTTTATTCTTGTTCAGATTGATGTTTAAAGTTTCTTTTGCTTTGCGGTTGTTCTGGCGGTTGCCACCACCTGATGTCTGGTGTTCATCCCGATCGGGGTTAGACATTTGTACCCCCAATTGCTTGAACTTGTCAGCGCTAACTTCAGCAGCTTTTGCGTTGACAATGAAAGAGGGCCAATCTTGGAACTGAGTAGATCCTGTCCACATACTGATGATAGGCAAAAGATTTGCCTTGCAAGTATCAATAGTGACAGCAGCTGGAGTTCCGGAAGGCATCTTTAAGGCTTCACGGCGGAACCGTTCGATGAAACTCTCAGCAGTTTTATTGTGTTTCTGTTTGATTTTATTGAGAGCCGACATAGTCATGTCATTGAATCCTTTATAGAACCATTCCAGAAAAATTTGCTTGAGACCTGAGAAGGAAGTAATACAACCATCGGGCAAACTTCTGTACCAGTCGTATGCTACGCCGGCTAAACAACCGACGAACACTCTGGTAAAAAGAGCGTCATTTGGCTGGAGTTGAACGGTCATTACCTCAAAATGATTGATGAACTGGCTAGGAGAAGTACTGCCATCAAACAAAGAGATCGTTGGGATCTTGTACTTTGGCGGGAACGGGACTTCTTTCCATTCAACTGGATAGGGCTGCTTGATCCCCAATCTTTGCAAGTTGTCTTTCTCTTTGAAGGCTTCGAACTGGGTTCGCAAGAGTTTGAAAGCTTCATTGGCATCCTCAGATGATGAAGAAGGAGCAGGTTGAGTCAGAGTAGTAGGAGGAGGAACAGCGTTGTAAGCACTCCCCCCAGCCCCTGACTGACTGGGTGTAGTTTAAACTTGTACTTGTACAGGAGGCATTTGAGGAGACACTACCCCCAGCCCAGCATTGATAGGTACTGAAGATGCTATGATCTTCGGACTCGCAGCAGGTACAATCGGTGGTGTGGCATGTTGTGCCACTATGATAGAATGCATACTAGCAACCATTTCAGCCATAGTTTTTAGGTTGTCTTCAAGTGTAGCAATTCGCTGTTCTTGATTTGCTGAATTTGAAGCATCTGGATCCTCATTGACAACGTAAGTCGTGACTTCTCTTGGTACAGTGGAAGATACTGTCTGTTCAGAGCTTTCGCTGTATGCATCATAGTCGGAGAAAGAGTCGTCTCCTAACTGAGAAGTAGGAAGATAACCCGAAGGATCTTGAGGAAGATTCCTTTGACCGATTGTATCTCGGCTTCGGGATTGGGTATGTCGAAATACTCCTTCAGAAGATTCTTGAAGTAAATCTAGATACCGTTGACTAGGACGGCGAGGTTTGCCATGCTTGGAGCACTCTCTATTCCCAGTGTCTCGGGAAGTCATGTTGACAGAAGCGTACAAGACTTCGTCTTCCTCTGACACTACTTCAGAGTTTGCAAAAGTCAAACGATCGAAGACAGATCATTTTGTTATTTGACAACAATATTGGATGATGACTTTGTGGTTGCAATGATGATCAGATGGTTGAACTGGAGGTGTTGAGACGTTGTCCCGCTTTTGCCTGAGATGTTCTCGGAGATCGGGAACAACAGCAGGACGAGAAAAACTCTGAGGGATCTGTTCTTTGATAATGTTCGGAATATGATTCCGATTCTTTAAATATTTAATCCCTTGAGTGTACAGGGAAGTGCTCATTTCATTGGCATAAGTGTCGGGATCTTTGACCCTGGAAGTTTGTCTTTGATGTTTGATCTTCGGCATTGGCTGTTTGTGTTTTGCCGAAGTAGGCCTGTTGAGATAAGTCCTTAGATCTGCAAACTCACCCCCAGGGGTTTCTGTTTGAGACACCAGCAATTTTCCTTGTCTTGAGCGGGATATCTTGAGAGTTGGGAGGTCTTGGAACTCTGCTACCAGAGTAGGCAGAATACCTCTTTGATCAGTACAAGTTCTCTTGTCATGAAGGAAAGAAGAATCCTTATTTGAAAGAGTTCTAGTACTGATTGGTGCCGAGGCACGTTCAGATTGATCTTCTACAGTAAAAACTTAAGAAGATTGAGAAAAGACCAAAGGGCATTTTTCTTTGTTTTGTGAAGAAGGATTAGCTAAAGAACGTTTTCCTCTGTTGTCTTCCAAGTCTTGGGACAAGGAAGTTTGAGAAAAGACCAACGGGCCTTTTCCTTTATTTTGAGGAGGAAGAGGAATAGCCAAAGGACTACCCCCAATGGATTGCTTCGGAGCAACAGTGTGTTTGGGAGGAGGAGCAGAGCTTTTCCTTTGTTGAGAGAAGAAAAGAATTTAGCCAAAAGGCTGTCATCTTGGATTGCGCAGGCATGATTTGTGCATAAGTGGATGGCGTACTAGTTCTGGCCACAGAGATTGTGGTTTGCGCATCAGGAGTTCTTGCCACAGAGTGCCTATGGTGGACTCTGGTTGCTGGAGTGTTGGTTTGCGCAGGAAGATTGGCAGCTAATTGCGCCAGAGACATAGGAGTCTTATACTTTGACAAGGCAGCATAAGAAGTAGCAGACTGCGCAGCAATGGCAGAGGCAGATTGTGCAGCAGGCTTGGTGACAGAAGCCTTGGACTGCGCAGGAGCCTTGCTGGCAAACTGCGCAGGAGTCTTGCTGGCAGCATTAATAGACTGCGTAGCAGTCTTTGGGGCCCATACTGGGCGCACTTTGCTTATGGCAGAAGTGGTTGCAGTGCGAGGAGTGGTCTTGGAGTTGATCATGGCCTCGTAGGCTGTCTGGTTGATCTTCACAACCAGCGTCTTCTGCGTCTTCCCGATAGACGCTACGTCACATTGAGTTGTCACTTCCTCGTCGGAGGAGAAAGTCGTCTCCAGCAGAGTCGCCATTTTGTTTGCAAAAACAAAAGTATGAAACTTTATTGATACAAACTTTGTAAAGATTACAAAAATTCTGGGAAAGGTACAACTGTAGGAATCCAATCTAGAAGACGATTGCTTTATCCCTTGGACGATGTGAACTTTGAAGACGGTAGCCTCTGAAGTTGAAGTTGAAGGCAAAAGCCTCGGAAATTTGAAGGCAAAAGCCTCGGAAGAATGCAGCAGCACTTGGGCAAGAACTCCTGATCTCTGGTGATGATCTCTGATCTCTGTGATCTGTCCTCCTGAATGAAGACTTGAAACTCTATTTATAGAGTTCTGGAAATAACAAATTTTTAGTTATTCTGGATGGCGCAAGTTGGATTACGCAGGAACTGGATTGCGCAGACACTGGATTGCGCAGGCAGTTGTCTGGTCATGGGCTGACCGTCTTGGACGCATGGCATCATTTGATTGAAATGTACATGATCGTGTGAAGACGGTTGCCACGTAACGAGCAATTGATGGCATGAATGCCACGTGTACTTTTGTTAATTGTCAGGATGAAGTACGCCACATAAATTGCGCTGACTTCGGATTGTGCAGATATGGATTGCGCAGACACTGGATTGCGCAGGCATTAGATTTTTGCTGCATGTACAGCTGTCCTCGAGCGCTGTGCGGCGCAATAAACGAATAGTCTCCTCGTTCTTCGTGCTGTCAGCTGTCAGAAAGATTTGATTTTGTCAGATAATGATGACATTGCCACGTCAGCCTGCGCAGTTGAAAGTGTGCGCAATCGAAATAATGCGCAATCTGATGTCTGTGCAGTTCATTTGAAAGTTGTATTTCTTGATTTTCTGACTTTGTTGATAGGTACAACTTGATTTTTTAGGATCTACAGCGGTGCCATTTAATGAGTGCACTGAGGTGTGACTCTACATGCCAAGTAATCGTTCGTGTTATATGTCAATACATGTGTACCTTCCAGTACAGTTATGGTAATTGGTCAGTAATAGTGTCGTGGTATGTTGATTGTTGTTTGAAGCATTACACTAAGCATGGATCTAGATCGGGCCGATGTGGATTCATACTTAGGGTACGCATACTATGGTACGACATATAGGAGGATGACCATGTGACCACGACATGTAATTCTATATCAAGATAGGGTTAATCTAAGAAACTTAACTTGGTAGATGCATTGGGTGGAAAGAATCCCGAGATCGTGCCATACTGGCCACCCCAGGTCCTGTCCTGACGTGTCGGGTTGGCCGCCACGGATACGGTTTCATCCTCCTATAGTGGATGACTATATCCGACTCCTACGTGCTATGTGTTATATGTTTTAGCACGGTGGCCTTACGGGGGACCGGTGCATAATCAAAGTGCTATGTGTATATGTATATTATATGGTTTGGCTAGCCCTGCTGGGTTGATACGATCTGAGGATTCCTATATATACATTACTGGGATAATCCAGACAAATCGTAGAAAGCCGTAGGATTTGATTGGCCGTTTGTAAGCTGACTTGTTTGTGATATGTTATCTTTTGTTAGCAACTGAGGAACATGGACTATCGTGGTGCATGGTCCAACCCATGTCCTTGTTTGGTTGTTGGGTTGGGCTATTGTTCTGCGATAGGCTATGGACCGAAGTCGCGAATCAGAAGCCCTTCACCTTCCCATGGTTATAGGATATATCTTATCTCGGCATGATATTGGCACCGTTTGTCCTTGTTTGGTTGTAAGGGTGTCGTATTGTCTCGATGATATGGTATAAGCCTATAACTCGTGAATCAGGTCTTATTATTATTATGCTTGGGTTTTATCTCACTCTTTTGTGCTCCCTTGTGGTACTTGCTATTCGGGGCCTGACCCCGCTGGTTTTGTTTGGCCAGATCTCGTAACAGCTCCAGAGGATCCAGCTTTCTACCTGAACAATGGTGCACACCAGGAGTATGGGCGCCAGGGACCATGAGTGGATTTTTTCTTCACCGCTCTGATATCTTCTATTTTGTACTTGGCGTTTAGCCACCGGCACTTGTTTAGCCGGCAGTTCTGGACATTAGTTTCCTTTACATAATTGTAATTAAATCAGACTGCAGCTGACTATAGTTATGTACTATTGACTCTCGGAACTAGCTCATCATTTTGTTTAGCTAGACTCATGAATCATTTGGATGAAGCGTCGGGGATGCCTTACTGCTTTGTCTTATATGATCATTATTTACTGCTTCTTGCTTTGATTGATTGAGACATAGATGCTCTGTGGGACCATAGGAGACCTGATTGTAGCATGCACCCCCTAGTCTCTTGACAGCCACGATTGCCGTATGACGTTTATATACCTCATACGGTGTAGCTGGCCTAGTCTGTCTCAGTATTCCGGTACTGGGGCGTGACACTTGTATTGTTTTAACATGACCCTTGCCATATCTCCAAGGGTTCTATTCTTTATTTCCACAACACCATTTTGTTGTGGAGTTCTAGGGCAAGCAAAATCATGACCAAACTATTTTTATCACAAAATATTTTAAAATTGACATTATCAAATTCTGCTCCATGATCACTTCTAATTTTGTTGATCACAATGCATTTCTCATTTTGAACTCGTTTACAAAAGGTAGCAAATTCACGAAAAATATCACTTTTATTTGCAAGGAAAATAACCCAAGTGAATCTCGAAAAATCATCAACTAAGACAAAAGCATAGAGTTTGCCACCAAGACTAGCTACTCTACTAGGACCAAAGAAATCTATATGAATAAGTTGGAGAGGTCTATTAGTGTTCATCAAGTTGATAGATTTGAAAGAAGACTTTGTTAATTTACTCTTCTCACATTCTTCACATACCATGTCTTTCTTGAATGGAATGCTTGGGAGTCCTCTAACAAGCTTCTTGGAGGCTAGTCGGGAGATGGTGTCCATATTGGCATGTCCAAGTCTCATATGCCAAAGCCAACTCTCATCATTCTTTGCTACTAAGCACCTGTCATTGTTAGTGCTTTCAACAAGATAAAGAACATAAATGTTATTTTCACTAATACCTTTATACACAATAGAACCACTTGTACTATCAGAGATGAAGGACTTGTGTTTAACAAAGTTAACATCATAGCCATTATTCGTGAGATGGCAATGCTAAGAAGGTTGTGCTTAAGATTTGTAACAAGACAGACATTTTAAATACAAGGATAAGGAGGGGAGCCAATATTATCATGCCCAATGATGTACCGCTTTAGATTATTGCCGAAGGATACGTGTCCTTCCTTTTTTATCGATAGCATTACAAAAAGTGAAGCGTCACCGGTCATGTGCCGTGAGTAACCACTATCGAGAATCTATTTGATTCTAGCATGCAATAGAGGGTTCACCTACAACACAAGTTGAAGATGAATACTTTGGTACCCAGAAATATTTGGGTGCTTGACGGTTAGTTTTAGGAACCCATTTAAATATTCTCATGTCAACATGCTTTCTCATTTGATAATAATGAGATGTGTGTCCAAGTAAACCATAATAGTTGCACATCATGTGTGTCATAGGTCTAGAGGAAAGTGATGGAATGTTATGTGTATAGAGAGTTCTAGTAGATTGAGAAGTTCTAGTATAAGTGTTGTGGTGATGATAGTAGAAAGCATGATGTGATATTTTTTTCTTTTCAAAGGGTCCTCTTTGTGTCTGCATATGTTTGGAATATGACCTATGTGTTGTGTTCTTGTGACTAGTATTGTGATGTGTGTTGGTGTGGCTTTGATTATGGCGTTGAGTGTTTGTGTGAGTCATGTCTCTATCAACTTGTTCCTTACTATTTGTAAGAAGGTCATTGTATTTGATAGAGGTTGCATATTCTCTTTGGTTTGCTGCAAGTGTCTTGTGCATAGCAAGTTCATATCATTCCTTAAGGGATTGATATTCAACGTCCTTTTTCTTGATGACGTCTTGGGCTTCTTGGAGTTTTAGTCGAAGAGACTCAATCTCATCTGTGTCAGAAGCAGGAGACTTTCCTTTTATATCAAGAATGATATTAGAAAGTCTTTCTATTTCTTTCTTGAGTGTGTCAATCTCTTTGAGAGATTTTTTGTGCTTACCTCTTATAACCTTGTGTTCATCGTGTAGTTCAAAAATGGTATTTTCTAATTTGGTGTAATTAAGAGAGAGCATTCATAGAAAAGTCATCGAGTACCTGATTTGATTCTGTTGCCATGAGATAAACATTTGCATTGTGTTTGCATTCTTTGTCGTCGTCCGAGTCATTAGCATCACTTTCACACCAGATGCTAGTATTGGCGCACTTTCTTGAGGATGGGCTTCCTTTGCTTGGCCTCTCGTATTTGCCAGATTCTTTTCTTTCTATTGGATAATCCCTTTTAATGTGTCCGATCTTCCTGTAGTTGTAGCAAGAAGGTTCTTCGTCCGTGTCTCTCCTTGGACGATTTGTTTTGTTGAATTTGAGAAACTTTCGGAAGTGCTTGGCAGTGAGAGCAATTTTTTCGTCATCTGAATCGTCATCATCCGGAGTCATCTTTTGAGGAGAACTTGATGGCTTTGAGAGCAAGGGGTTTTTCTTTTCCTTCGTCTTCTCTTTCTCCTTTTCTTGTATGGAGGCTTCCTCTTGATCCTTCATGTCCAGCTCATGGGTCATTAGCTTCCCCATGAGTGTCTCAAGGTTCATTGTTGTTAGGTATTTTCCTTCGATGATGGCGGTAGCCTTGGGGTTCCATCCCTTGGTTAATCCTCTGAGAATCTTTTGAATCTTTTCGTGAGTAGGATAAACCTTACCAAGAGAAGATAGAAGGTTAATGATATCAAAGAATCGAGTAAACATAACAGTAATAAACTTATCGTATTTTATTTTGAAAGATTCATACTCTTGTGTGAGTCTACTAATCTTTGATTCCTTTACTTGTGATATTCCCTCGTGTGTGACTTCCAAAAATTTCCATATTTCATTGGAAGTTTTGCAGGTAGAGATTCTATTGAATTCATTACTATCAAGAGCACAATAGAGTGCATTCATAGCCTTTGCATCTCGACTTGCGACCTTCATGTTATTTTCGAAAAGTTTATCTCTAAGAGTTTTCGAAACTACTTCCTCAATAACTATAGAAGATTTAGGGATGCCATTTGTCATTTACAACGCAATCCCATAGATCGAAATCTAGGAATTTCAAGTAAATGCCCATCCTAATTTTTTAATAGTTATAGCTGGTTCCATCAAATAGAGGAGGTATATTTGTGGAGTGTCCCTCATTGTGGAATGAGTTGGTACTAGGGTTAGTGGCCATGGATCACTCTAAGAATGTAAATCCAAATCAAGAGACAAAGCTCTGATACCAATTGTAGAACCCTAGAGGGGGGTGAATAGGATAATAAAAAGATTATCAACAATAATAAGCAATTTAAAGGATAATAAAAGAAGAGAGAAGCAAACACTCGATGTATCCTGGTATCCTCTCAAGGGGCACTCTAGTTCCGAAACTCTCTCCGGCTTTAATCCACTATTTGAGTAAATAGTTACACACGAGTTTGGATCCGAAGAACTCGTCAACTTCTAACACGAGTTTGGATTCGAAGAGCTCGTCAACTTCTTACATACGAGTTTTTTTTCGAAGACTCGTCAACTTCATACACACGAGTTTTCTTCGAAGGCTCGTCAACTTCAACTTGAGAGAAAGAAAGGTTTCGATCTTCTTGAACACTTTGAAAATCTAAGATTACAACTCTTGAATACTCTAGCACTTTTGATTGGATGACAAATAGAAGAGTAATGATGAAGCTCTTTTGGTAGTTGGAAAATTTTAAGCTCAAATGGATGAGTCTTTATAAAGAGAGAGGATTCCTATTTATACAAATCAAAGTCATAAAGAGCTTTCAGCCGACAATCGGATTATCCTACTTATTTTCGCAAAAATTCTTCGGATTATCCGGCCAACAGTAACGGCTAGAAAAAGAGCCGTTGGATGCATTTAATGCGACTGTCTGATACCGTTGGATTTGAATTCGAATAAAGCCAACAAGGCAGTCCAGATTATCCGTCGGATTAATGCAGAAGTCCGACGGATGATCCGAACTTACCCCAAAATACTTGTTGTTTCACATTCGGATTATCAGGCGGATTAACGCGAAGATCCGGCGGATTATCCGAACTTAACCAGAAATACTTGTTGGTTCTGATCGGATTATCTGTCAGATTACTACGGAACTCTGGCGGATTATCCAAACTTTTTCAGAAATACTTGCTAGTTCTGATCGGATTATCCGGCGGACTTCCGCGGAGATCCGACGGATTATCTGGCTCTTCATAAAAAACTAATTCAAATAAATTTACCATTTTAGTTTGCCATCCTTTCTAAAATGCATACAAGATTTCCTAAACACTTACAGACTCTTAGAGAGACATGAGCTTTAGATATGGAATTCTTTCTCTTGTCATAGTCTTCTTGAGTGCTCGTGGAGTCTGCTTGTTTATAAGTGTCTGGACTCATCTTTTATTTATTATTTCCGAGAGACTTGTATCTTCATATAGATGTTGGAGTCGTCTTTCTTCTATCTTTGTCTGACTTGTTTATTCATGTAGGATATTTAGGGCTAAAATAGTACATAGGTTAATTATAGTCAATATATCAAAATCGATGTGCCAACAAGGTACATTATTTCGCAACGAGACAATATTCCATGCCATAATTTGGTGTATACAGAATATAGATGCACATGTTACAGATACCGGATACCACATATACAAATAATAGAGGAAAATACGTACACCTAGAACGAAGAGTGGCATCTCTACCATCCTTAGAAAAATTTTGTCCTCGAAATTTTAACTAAGACAAGATAGAAAAACCAGGGCAAACAAGATACTAAGTACATGCCTAACCACACATGCAATCACATTAATCTACCAGACTAAGAAAATAATCATCCAACTATAAGGTGCTAACCAAACAGAGAAATCGAGGTATGAAGGTGTCACGCCCCAGAACCAGAATACTAGCAAGCGGGGACGGACAAGGCCAGCTACGTAATGCCAGAGTATGCTAGTACTCTGAAATCACGTATAAGCTGTCAAGACATGGGGGTTACTTCTACAAGCCAACAGTCGATCCTAGGTATCTCAATCACAGGCAATTATACAAAGTACAAGAAGTATGATCATCAGACATATAATAGTAAAGCATCCCAAACCATTTATACATGGATGATCATGAAGTTAGTCATACCAAAACAGAGAACTAGCAAGAGTAATAGTCATACATGATAAGCTCTAGCTATAGTCTAGAATACGCACATCATGTTTTGGCCCGTAGGCTAAATGTCAAGAACGAAAACACAAGCTAAACACGTGCTCGGAGGCTAAACGCTACAAAAGAATAATGTACATATCAAGTGGAAGAATGATAAGAAACCCACTCAGGTACCCTGGTACTTCGGATAGTCACCGTCGAGTAGATGGTGTGGAAGATCCCTTGGTCTTCTCTATCAGATATGGCCAGACAAAATCAGTAGGGTCAGACCCCCAAATAGCAAGTACCACAAAGGAAGCCAAACTATGAACTAAAACCAGCAATAACTAACATAGCAATAGTTAGAGATATAATTAAGTAAAAGTAGATCGAGACTCGTGCACTACCAATTCACTTATCCCGAACCTAGAAAGATAATAAGTAAAGCATCTTAGAGTATAAAGTAATTAACATGTGACATAATGTAAAATGTGGACTTGCGAATTAAACAGAGAACTTGTGACATAGCTAAACCATGTAGAGAAATGGTACATGCGAACATGTACGATAAGTGGAACATGTGAGCATGTTAGATAATTGAGACTTGTGAGCATGTTATGTAATTAGGGCATGAGAGCCTGTGATAATTATATAGAATGACAATGATAAGATGACTTAGAAACTATTCCAGAAGCCCAGTTACAACCCGTAAACCAAACAAGGACCGGGGTTATAACCCTTCTCCTGAACAGAACTTAGTCTCTAATCAATGTTTAGCATAAGAAGCATGTATAGCGTGTGGGTACTGAATAGGACAACAAATGAAAAGATGACTTAGGAACTATTTCGAAATCCAAGTTACAACCCGTAAACCAAACAAGGACCGGGGTTGTAACCCTTCTTCTGAACAGAACTTCGTCTCTAATCATTTATCGACAAAAGTGAAGCATAAATAATGATGTACTGAAATAAACATACAGACACTGCCTAGACAAAACAAGACTGGACTAGACTGACTCCATCCATTAAACACGGCCAAGCAATGAGTACAGCTTGATACATTAGCTAACTAGGGTTATCACGAGCCTAGTTACTAACAAGATGCAACGAGATATTCCCACAGTCATAAGCCCTGCAGCTATCCAGTTATTCTTTCGCAGGTTGAGAGTTGTATTAGGTGGATACATCGCCCAGGAGACAAATGTTTCCCATGGTGACTTGGGAGTGCAACACATGACAGTGTGCTGGAAATGTTCCCTACTCGATGGCAGGCTACAAGTCCAAATAAAGCGCCCAGATAACGAGCTTGCCTGTGACTGGAAAATCTTTTTGTATGAACTACTTGATCAATCTAGTCATTAACCTAGTCAGATTCAGTATGAATCCCTGACCGTGATAATCAGGAATCCATGTCCGGGATATAATGCAAGACGAGACATATAGTTTGTGTACACATACGCAATACATTCAACCACGGTGTCCAAAAGAGTTGTATTAGCAAGAAGAATAGTCGTCGCAACAGCATCTTGATTATACATGTCATGTTAGGTTTACTTGTCATATCAAGAGTACGCCACAATGGACCACTATCAAGAGTTATCATGTTAAGGTTGCTTGTTAAGAGTGCGCCACGACGGGCCACAATCATGTTAGCATGTAAAGACATGTTCAAGAGTGCACCATGACGGGTCACCATCATGTAAACAAAGAAAGACATGTACAAGAGTACACCACAACGGGTCACTATCTAGTATAAGCAGAGAAGAGACATGTAGCATGAGTGCACCACTACGGGCCACTATCTAGATTAAGTAAAGAAGAGACATAATTCATTAGTGCACCACGACGGGCCACTATCTAAGGATAAACAAACATGACAATAAGGATCGCATGTAGAAAAAATTAGATAAAAGACGTATCATGGCATGGAAGAGGAAATAAATAAAGTAACTACTTGGCATAAAAACAGTAATTGAATCTGTGCTAGTGTTAGGTGTACAAAGGGTGTACAATCATTTTCTAACTGCACAAGATTATCAAATCATGTTAAGAAATTTATTGCAGTCGAAGAAACCTCAAAACGTCAAGTACAAAACATATGCCAAAAGATCAAAACTATGATTGAAATTATCAATTGCATATGAATTCCAATTAAAGAGAAACAAAAATATTCTTGAAGCCAAGATAAAGATCTACAACTTTTATGTTGGGAGTTGGGAGAAATTCTGGCCACAAATCAGCCAAATAGGACATAAAACAACCAAAAACAGCCAAAATAGGCACTATGCAAGCCATGCGGCACTATGCAAGCCTGCGACACTATTCAAGCATGTGGTACTATTCATCCATGCGATACTATTCAAGCCTGTGGCACTATGCAAGCCATGTGGTACTATTCATCCATGCGGTACTATGCAAGCTTGCAGTATTATGCAAGCCATGCGGCACTATTCATCCATACGGCACTATACAAGCCTGCGGCACTATTCATCTATGCGGCTCTATGCAAGCCTGCAATACTATTCATCCATACGGCACTATACAAGCCTGCGACACTATTTATCCATGCGACACTATTCATCGTCCCTGCCAGAACCAGGACAGATGAACATAGAAGATGTCTAAATATTGTTTTGGCCATAACTTCCTCAAAACAATTCGAAATCTAACTTTTCAAAGGTCAAAATTGTGTAGAATCAAATTCTCTTCCACATGGAACAGTTAGTTTTTGAAAACAAGTAAGTTTGATAGATCAAAATCCAGGAAAAATAAAAAATGAAGTAAACTTAGATCTACAAGAATTTATCCATCAAAATAAAAAATGCCAAGTTCTAAAGATGCTTAGAATCATGCAAGGAAGAGTTTAGAACAAACAAAATAATATTTTTCCAACATTTGTCAAGATGTACTTGCCTTAGGTTGGAGGAGAAAATGAAGAGGAAGAAGATGAAGAGAATGAAAATAATGGAATAGAGAGAGAAAAGTTAGTTTTTATATAAACCCATTCTCATCTAAAACCAACCCAAACCAAGTCATACCAAGTTGAACCAAACCAAATTAAACCAAGTCAAAATTAAACCAAAGCTAGGCTAAAAAAGACAAGCCCAAATATGGGTCACCTGCCAAGGGCCAGAATTCCATATACGTACACTGAAAATACGTATAACAGAAAACGAGAGTGACAGGCATGCCGTCGACATACAATGGTACACTGGCGATATGCCGGTCAATGAGAAAATCTATAAGTTGGGAAAAATTTCAAAGCGTTCCGAAAATCAAGAAAATATAAAATACAGTACAAAAATACGTATCCGTATATAAATACCGATACAGTGAGACGAGTCTCACAACTCTCCCATCCTTAGAAAAATTCCGTCCTCGGAATTTCCTAAAGCTAGTCGAGCAAGATAACCAAAATAAAAGCTCAAGAAAATACAACTATCTCCATAAAATGAAGCATGTCATATAAGTAATTGAAGACAACAATAATATAAATAAATGCGTAAGCAATAACACAACCATAATAAAGAAGGGCTGGAGGCATATGAACAAATATGTCTCCTGAGTCAGTTGAGTAGGGACCAACGTCCTCGCTGGCCTACGTTGACTCCCAAAAATGGATAAAGGTCAAGTCTCAAGGTAAGTCGGTACCAATGACTTAGTATAAGACAGGACTCTACCCAGGACGTATCATCATAGTCGAGATACCTGATATTTATCACATGTCTCGACTATGAGGACAGAAGAATGGGACGAGAAACTCACCTTCACTCATCGAATAAGTCAAGCCGACTGTTGTACTCCTGATATCGGGGGAACACAAGGCCACCGACAAGAACCCAAGATATACTGCCACTACCTGGCCTGCTACTGAAAGACAGATCCAAAGAGAATAGCTGAAAGAAGACCATGAAGATGGTACCTGAGATTCCCAAGGTATTACCCTCATGCAGATACTACAGCTGCTCCCGGGACTGCGCATACAACTGTGCTCTGAGCTGCCTTACCCTCTGAGCTCACGATGGCGGTGGGTATTGTGCCAATGGTTGAACATCTAGTATTGGCCCCAACTGCTCATCCACTATTGGAGGTGATGATTGAGGCGACTGAAAGGACTGCAATGGTACATCTGGTGTAGTTGGTCGTCTTCGAGATATCGGATATAGGCAAGTGCTAATTGAATGGTCCTCTGTTCCACAACGGAAGCATCGCCTATTGGCCGTCCGACAAACTGATCTGTGATGTCCTAACTTGCCACAATATGTACATGCTACTTGTTCTGCTTGATATTGTTGCTGGTCTTGCTGCCTCTGAGCCTGGGCCTGTCTATACTGCTGAGGCCTCTCCTGATGGAATGCACAGGATTGTGTTGATGAAGGCCTCCGAGCTCGCCTCTGCTGAACTGGCGTTTGTGCCTGCTGGTTGGAAGGCTGGAAGGATGAAGATCCAGTTGAACTCCTCCGGGGACAAATCCCTATCATGTGGTTTGGTGATCTGCACGCTAAACATAGAAGGTTAGCCCTCCGACAAGTAAGATGAGTGTGCCCTTCCCTTCCATAGAAGGAACATACGGTCGGTAACTCCTGGTGCTGGTATGGACGTTGGTCTGCTGGTACTTGTGATGGTCGTCGGGGTGAAAAGCCTAATACTGGTGAATGGTACCTCTTACGACGTTCAGTTCTAGATTCGGTCCTCCTGGCTATATGCTCATGCTCTCGTACTGCCTCCACGGTAGGTCGGGCTCGATATGCTGACTGACTAGATGACTGGTACCGCCTGGCTCCAATCTGTACTCCTTCTGGCTGTAAGTCCTCGGCCTAAAATTCCTTGGGTATTCCTTGCTCACTTCGGTCTATCAACATCTGGATACTCTGCTGGAGAACGAAATCTCATCGTTGTTGTGACTCCATTATTTCCTTGATAATTCCTATGAGTGTAGGTACATCGGGCTGATCTGGAACTACCTCCGCTCGGACTGTTGACTGTATTGGCACAGCTGGCTGATCTGGATTGACTGACATATCTGCCCTCGAGTCAACTTTCGACTCTGTATCAGAATGCTGAGACTGATCCTCCACAACTGGCCTGACAGAAGATTGCTGACCTGCTATCGGCAGAACCCAAACAAGATAATCGGAAGGATTATGAACAGTGCCCCTGAAAGTTAAAGGACACAAGGATCAAATCGAGAAAACATGAGAGATCAACGATTAAGACAGATATCAGGCAAAGGATCATAGATAGAGAATAATACGAAGGATATCAATAAAGGATAATTGTGACTGAGATAACTAAATCAGTAACCCCCATATATCTGATAAATCAGACCTGCATGGGCTACCACTAAAACCTGTGTCACACCCCAGAACCAGAATACTAGCAAGCGGGGACGGACAAGGCCAGCTACGTAATGCCAGAGTACGCCAGTACTCTGAAATCACATATAAGATGTCAAGACATGGGGGTTACTTCTACAAGCCAACAGTCGATCCTAGGTTAAACAATCCTAGGTATCTCAATCACAGGCAATTATACAAAGTACAAGAAGTATGATCATCAGACATACAATAGTAAAGCGTCCCAAACTATTTATACATGGATGATCATGAAGTTAGTCATACCAAAATAGAGAACTAGCAAGAGTAATAGTCATACATGATAAGCTCTAGCTATAGTCTAGAATACGTACATCATGTTTTGGCCCGTATGCTAAATGTCAAGAACGAAAACACGAGCTAATCACGTGCTCGGAGGCTAAACGCCACAAAAGAATAATGTACATATCAAGTGGAAGAATGATAAGAAACCCACTCAGGTACTCTGGTGCTTCGGATAGTCACCGTCGAGTAGATGGTACGGAAGATCCCTTGGGCTTCTCTATCAGATCTGGCCAAACAAAACCAGTGGGGTCAGACCCCCAAATAGCAAGTACCACAAAGGAAGCCAAACTATAAACTAAAACCAGTAATAGCTAACATAGCAATAGTTAGAGATATAATTAAGTAAAAGCAGATCGAGACTCGTGCACTACCAATGCACTTATCCCGAACCTAGAAAGATAATAAGTAAAGCATCTTGGAGTATAAAGTAATTAACATGTGATATAATGTAAACTGTGGACTTATGAATTAAACAAAGAACTTGTGACATAGTTAAACCATGTAAGAGAAATGGTACATGCGAACATGTACGGTAAGTGGAACTGTAGCACCCAGTTTTCTGAAATTGGAGATTTTTGAAAATTTATTATTTTTATTATTTATTAAATGGTGTTTAGGGCATGATATGATTTTTGGTGATTATTAGTGTAGTTAAACCATTTCTAAAGTCATGCTAAGTCATGACTTATGACTTTGTGATTTTGGTTAGTATAACTTAGTGTAAACCCTAGTTTTCTCTAACCTAGAAGTTGCCATGACCATGAGAGCTTAGCCATAGGCTTAAAATACCAAATTAGTGATTTTTAGCCTAAAGGGTATTTTGGTAATTTACTAGACTTTATTTGAGATTATGTGATTTTATTATTATTTAATCATGGTTAAAGTCCCATGATTAGTCCCTAACCTATCCTACCCTAAACTAGAGGTTAGCCACTAATCTAGAAGCATTAGGATGAAGATTGGTCATGGGGTAAAGTAAGTTAAATATCTAGATATTACTATTCTTGATATTTTGCTTAAATCACTCCAAATATCCAACCCCTTTACACAAGTCCAAGCCTTAGCCTAGAAGAAAGCCAAGGACACCTCCCCTACCCCCATGGCAGCCAAGGACCCCCTTTGGCAGCCCACATTCTATAAAGCCCCATTGAATTAATTCATGAATAATTTACATGAAATTAATTCCTAGAAATTCCCATTCCTTCAACCCTTCACAACTTGAGCTATTTTGATCCAAATTCACTATAGTCTCTTGCATTGGGACCCTACAACATCTAGGGTGCTAAGGGGAACTAGCAATCAAGGATTTGGAGGCATTGGACATCATCAAGTGGAAGAACACACACCCCCATTTCCCTTGATTTTCATTGGATTGCACAAATAGGTATTTTCTCACAAACTTAGTTAAATTCCTGTTTTACCTTCATAAATGCATTCATGTAGGACTAACACTACTGTGGGTAAAGTTTGGTGGGAATTAGAAGTGGTTTGGTGTCCGTATCGGACACGTATCCTAGACTAGGAAACCTTGTTTGATGAAATGCCACAAAGGATCTGTTTTTATTAAAATGTAAAACAAATTATATTTTCTGGTAGCCCTAGACTTCTAGGTCACAACCCTAACCTACTGAGCACATTTCCGAGTTGTGTCCGTGTCCAAAACGGACACGAACTCACTGCACGAGACTCGCGCACAGTGTCCTGCTACCGCACCCTTCGTGCGCACTGCACAGGGCACTTCGACACACCAAAATTGGTGGACACGAGGAGGCAATGTCTGCGAACATGCCCCCAAAATTTGGTGTCGTCTCGTGTCGTGTCGAGTGAGAAAACTCACTCGCACTGGACACGTGCTGTCAACACACACGCGCACAGGCACGACTTTGAGCGTGTCGTGTCGCATGGACACGACACTAGGGTGTCTCGTAGTGACACGGGCATGAAGCCCTACATATGGCGTACACGTGGACACGAGCACATGGTGCGTCGTGTCCTGTGTCGCGAGTACGACGCGTGTAACCGCGTGCACGACGCTGTCGAAATGCGCGTATCAGTCGTGTTTTTTACGACTGATACGGGTTTCGTATCGTATCCACGAGTGTCGTGAACACGTGACAGTGTGTCCATCGTGTAGCCCTATATGTGGGCTACACGTGTGTGTGACCATGCGTCGTGTCGTGTCTCGTGGTGTGTCCACGAGACACGTGAACACGTGCACGACGCTGTGTACGTGTTCGTGTATCCTAGCTTACCCGAGCGAGTTCCTTTATGTTTGGACACGCCGTGTCGTGTCGTGGTGGACTGCCACTGACACACACGATACGTATATGTGTGGGGGCTCAGTTACCAACCCTTCGATTCGAGTCCTAGCTCGATTTTGTAAGTAAAATTAGAATTACCCTAATTCGAGTGCACAGTGCACTTATTTCAGTTTTGGGAAAATTCCCAGTTTCTGAAATCGAATTTCAAACCATTATTTAATATGATTTATACATTGTATAGGTGTATTTTAGTATGTATATATGTAGTATATATGTATGTGTGTGTGTGGGTGATTTTTGAGGTTATTTTGGTTGGGTATTTGTGTAGTTGTGTGGGTATATACACATATGTGTATATATGGACTGTGTGTGTGTGTTTGGGGCATTCCTGGTTTCAGAAATCAGGAACCCCCTCCCCCTTTCTCTGTCCTGTATGACCCCCTCTCTCTCACTGTCCTCTCTCATTCTCTCTCACTCACTCTAAGTCTCTCTCTCCTATCTATATATATATAAGTAAAATATGTATATAGGTTGATATATATATGTATATATATAGTGATATATATACATTGGTGTTAGGTCTCACTATGTCATACATAGTGTTATATGTATATATGTGTGAGTGTGGGTTTGTACTATATATGATATTCATATTTTGATATATGGGTAGCTAGTGTCTATCTATTTATATATATATATATATATATATATATATATTATATATATATATATGTATAACTTGTTAAGGTATAGGTTTAGATGAAAACCTATAACCAATAACCTATGACTATGGCCTATGGCCTAGGATCTTTAGCCTATGGCCAAGATCATTAGCCTATGGCTAGGGGCTAGCCCTAATGACCCAAAACCCCCTTGTTGACCCTTGTTGACTAAGGGTTGACCAAAGTCAACCTTAGGTCAAAAGTGACCTAGTTAACCTAGAAATGACTAGGAATGACCTAAAACAACTAGTTTGACTAGTTTGAGTAAAACCCTAACTAGTTGACTAGTGTTGACCTAACTTTGACTAGTTTGACTTTAGAGTTGACCAAGAGTTGACTTTTAACCAGATTGACCTAGAATTATGTAGTATGCTTTGTATACTCTATTTTTACCATTGTGGATATGTTGTGACCGGTTTTACTCTAAATAGGACTCTGTGACACCAGTTCGAACATCTATTCATATCAGTCATACAGGATGATAGGCGAGTATATTCTCTGATCTTTTCATGCTTGTTAGGACTTATATTCTTGCTTTAGATTACTTTACATGATGCTGTCACGTTATTATCACGGATTGGTACTATATGGATCTTGTTATGCGATGTTATCTCCCTCGGGGTGCATCAGATACAGTTGTCATGTGCTTTTCACGAACATCTTGTATTTCATGTACACCGCTTTCATGTATACTGTTGTGCAATCTTGTACTCTCATGATCACGTGAGCAAATATGATAAAAACCTCTTGTACAAAGTAACGTAACTTGACTGGATCCTTGTGTATTGATTGGGGAGGGTGAGTAGGAAATGGTTATGTGATCAAATCCTATCTTGTACAAATTCTTGTAAAATCTTGTGAAATCTTGTATATGTCCTAAGCCCGTTTATATAACCATATCATGCTCTAAATCCCAGGTTACCTACAGTTCTTACTTATCATATATATAGATATTTCCAGTTATCAAATCTCTCTCGTTTTATATATATTCTTTACAGTTCATGTATCTTACTCTATGCATGCTTTACATTTTCCAACCTGATATGAACTGCGTGAGATGTATTGTGCTCGTTCCTGTCCTGACTGGGCCTGTTGAAAATATTACAGATGATGATGGTGACTGTCCTACCTTCTATGGGACACATGAGGGTGACCTTCAGGAGCCTGAGGAGCATCTAGCTTAGTAGAGGGTGCCTAGTCTAGTCTAGTGTTTATAGTTTTTATTTTGTATCGGATTGTTCCGATTGTTAGTTGTGACTTAGTTATATTTCAGATCTTGTACTTATTGTGTTGGATATCTACTTTGTGTGGTGTGATAACTCTATATATATTCAGTTCTTTCTTTCGTCTGATTCCATATCATGTTCTATCTTGTCTTTCCTAGACTTGTGTTTGAGATATAGAGTTGAGATGTTATGTTATACCTCCGTACGGAGATGACAGGTTTATATGTCTTATTGTTAGATGTTAGTTGTTATAGATAACCTATACAGCGTTCTACCGCCGACACTGCGGCGTAGGCTGGACGTACCCACGTTCTCGTGCCCCTAATCAGGGTGCGGGTCGTGACACGTTTTTGTGGTGGCCCATGCAGGTCAGTGTCGCAGTTAGTGCGATCTCGTAATGGTGCTCGACTTAGAGTACTAATTACGAGCCTGCAATTAGGACATAGGACCTAGGACATGATAGGAGTTTCTCAATCACACCTAGGAAATTTCCGATCTTTTGATTATCATGATTACTTTCCTTGTATTAATTTAACTGTCCTTCCTTGATAAATCTACTCATGTGCCATATTGACCTCTTTGTTTCAATTCGTCTCCAGGATGACGAAGACGCCCCCGCAGGCCACTGGATCGAGTAGTTTGCCTGAGAGATCTGATCAGGGAGAGGAGGAGGTTCACGAGACTGCCCCCAGTGATTCTACTACACTACACCATAATAAGCGATTCCTCACAGTTATTACCGTGACAAATATTTTTCGTCACGCTAATAACCGTTACAATTTAGGCGTGGCAAATAGTTTGTAACGGTAATAACCGTGACAAATTATATTTTTTGTAACGGTAATAACCGTGACAAATTATATTTTTTGTAATGGTAATAACCGTTAAAAAAAATTAATTCGTCACGCTTATTACCGTTATGAATTTACCATTCATCACGGTTATTAAAACATTTTAAATTCCAAGAAAATGAGAAGAAATAGAAGTTCAAAAGTACTTTAAATTCGGAACAAAGTTCAGTGAAGAAGCAAAGATAGGCATGAGAATAAATTTTAGCAATATGTATAGCCTCTTTCATATTAAGACAATCAAGGGTCTATTCACATCATAGATAGGACACAAGGCAAAAGAGAAGTTACAAACACTTGCACAAAAGTGGCACAAAAACCCCTGCATTACTCAAAAGGAACAGCCAGCATCCAATCCTACACATGTACATCATGTGTATGTAGTAATGAAAATACAACTTTAGATAAATGTAGTTGTTGATTCATTTGGTGTTTTCTAAAAACAAGCACCACTGTCCTTGCTTATTTCCTTTGCTTCATTCACCCTTTTTGTTTTGGCATGTTCTCAAGTGTAACATGTCTGAATGTACTGGTTCACATACATTCATGTAGCTTAAAATTGCCAATCCGGTGGGCTTTATCTTCTGGATTGGTAATGGGATGGAGGGAACTGGAGCTGGAGGACGGAAGGGGGTGGAGCTGGTATCACCCAAAACAACAGTTTTTATGAATCCTGATGATGCTACAGAAGAACCGTGCATCTGCCACGCCCATTTGGGATCTACTGGCAGACTGAGTTCATGCCTCTTTTCTACAGCACTTTCCTGCATTTGTAACCAAGTAGTCATGACACAATTAGGCAAGGAATTGAGACCCAAACAAATTATAGAATAAAGCAAAGATACTTTGAGAAAAGAATAAATAGCTTAATGTTCTATAAAAAAAAGTTCTAGCAAGGAACTCATGTGGCTAATAGAATAAACATGTAACAATTTTTTAAGTAGTTTCCAGAAGAAGAAGAAAAAAGTGGGGTTATCAAATCCATGAAGGTTTGATCCTTAAGTCACCTTCTTCCTTTGGAAAAATGTAAAATAAAGAATTACAAGATCCTTAGATACAAACAAGATTAAATAATAAAATATTGTTTCTTACCAAAAGGTCCTGAGCTTTATGAACAAATTCTGAAATATCTGCATGGTTCAAATCTTCAAGCAACTAAAGCAATAACCCTTTCTAAGGAATCTTTTTTCTAATTTAACTTCAAGCAACTCCTTACTGGAAGACATGCCTATTCTGCAATCGTAAAGCAGCAACAGGACCTAGTATTAATATTTGTGCCTAATTAAGAAAAAATTGAGTAATGTTTAAATAGCTGCAAGCTAAAATACTGCAACTAAAAATTTGACTTGCACCAAGAAATATACAACTATCAGCAACTGACCAAAGTAATAACTTCTTAAGCTACGTAGTACTAAATCACAAGAAAAAATTTCAGAATATGTAGATCGAGACAAAATTCATTACGATAATGCATCAAGGTATAGAATTGTCTACCTTACCATCACAATATATGAATCATGGAAAGACAAAATACCAAACAAATTAGTTGCAGATCAACTAAGCTTACGCCTTAATGACACATAATAACATAGCAGAAAATCCATAAGGGCTACAAAGGCAAGCTCTGCCAACAAAGGCATGGAAATAAACAGATATTCATTCAAGTAGGAAAAATAAAAAATTACCTTCACTTCATTTGAAACATCTTCAAGGGCATTTTGGATAGAGGGAAGTACAGTTTCATAACTAGAAATGATCTCAGGTTGACGGTGCTCATCAAATTGGCCTATATGTAGTATGTTGCTCCTACCTTAGACACAAAAACAAATGAAAACTAGAAATGATCTTAATATCTGTTTATGCATGTTTTAGAAATTTTTGGCAGGTACGGCATGGCAACGATTATATATGTGATAACAATTTATATGCATATTTCATATATTAGATCTTAATATCTGCTTATACATGTTTTCAAGTAACTAGGTTACAAAGAGTCATCGAAAGGGATCCATTGCAAAGAAATGTTACTTCTCCCACAGTCATTTTTGGTACGATCTCGACCATGTCAAATCATTGTAAGCCATATTTTGGGTCCCGTTCGAGCATAGCTGTGAGCGAGCCATACCGAAAATTGGTGTCAAGGAAGTATGGTGGATACTTGACATATGAACATGAACACAACCCTGAGTATCCATGGAACCAGCTAGTCGTTTATGCCTCGAGTCATGGACATTTCATGCTCATTCCTTCGGCCAGGAACTTACCCACTAACAGAAGATTACAGAAGGTTGACATTAGGTCGACAATCATGGCCATCTCATGCTCATTCCTTTGGCCAAGAAAGGTTCAATAATGTTATTGGGACCTTGTATAAGGTTGCACTTGTTTCACAACAAAAGAAAGGTGCAAGCTTGGTAGAAGTAAGGTGCAACCTTCATTAGTGCTATGATTCTTGCCTTGACACGCTACTAATAACTGTAAGTATTGTAATGATATCAATTCCTCTTAGGATGATCATGGTGGATGCTAGGTGTTAAATATCTGATTAATGCACATCTTATTTTATGAAAGAACTTTTCATAATCACTCTATAAGAAATGTCATCTGCGTGTATTGAGAGAACACAAGTAACAACAATCAACCTAAATAACAATGTTGTTCCTATCAGGGCACAGCCAATTCGATCTGTATCTGTATCTGATCAATGCATAATTTCTCTTAGAGAAGGTAGTTGTATGTAGCTTATTGAAATTTAAAAAGAACACTATAAATTTCACTCATGGGTCATTCTACTCGGACAAAATCCTCACTCAAGAATACTATCTTTTATAAACTATCAACCAAATACTTTCTGAAGTTCCAGAAGTAAGTCTCTTACATTAAGACTTCCAAATCTTTTTAACAAATATCTCCTCAAAGGTGTTTTGTTTTATAGAATTAATAAATTTCTCCTCCATCGGTGTAGCTTGACACATTGTTAAAGCTTGGAGTTTGCATCATGGAGGATGCAGTTGGGTCAGACACAACCTCTTGCAATATATGAGGTAAGTCTATGTACATCTTGAACAACCCCAGCCATCTTGACCTGAAGGAAATTGTCCAAAAATAGGCCCATGATATTTTTTGACCAAATATATGGTAATCCTATACAAGATTGGATTTGACCATATATGTGGTAATCCTACATAGGATTAGGATTATATATTTTTAGCCTACGCAGGATTGGATTTCTATGCTATATAAAGGGGTCTATAGGTGCTCCTTGAGATATCTCATTGTGCTCAAGTTGTTGAATCAACACAAGAGAGCTAAAGTTGTTGAATAAGTTCAACACACACACAAAAATTTGAGAGATTTTTTTTTATCTTTGTGATAGAGAGTTCTTGAGTGCAAGGAGAGGAGTATTGAGAGCTATTGTAATTTTTTTCTTCATCATAGTGGAATTAAATCACCCTCATTTGTGGAAGTAGACATCTTGGCCGAACCACGTAAATCATTGTCTTTGTGGTTGTGAATTTTCTCTGAGTTTCTTGGGTTTATTTCCGCTGTGCCACAACATGACCTTTCCATAAGCTTAGCATATCTACAGTAATAATGGGGCATTGCAATGTCCAGTTGGAGACCAAACCCTTCTAGAGAAATAATAGTTGTGCACAAGGCACTTCCTTTTGAAATAAAAAGATTGGCATTGAAAAGATAGAAAAATATTGTAAACTAGGAGTATATTCATCAAGATAGGAACAAGAAACAAATAAATGAAATGGTTACACCATTCAAAAAAATATCAGAACAGAAACCACATTAACCATTTAGCCAAAATACAGGAACACACGGGTAGAGCACACATTAAATGTACAACATCTATTATTTAAAGAGTTGAGCTTACATGAATCTTTCTTGATAATCTAAAAAATTTGAACATGATATAAAAAATGGATACTTGCCTTTAAGTTCTTCTATCCATATATCTTGCCATCCCCACCGAGAAAATGACTAAGGGCAAAAGTGTTGATGCATGAAATGTTAGTTGCACCCACTTCATCCTGACTCCTGTAATTGACCAAAAGAGCAAAATGCAGCAGGGGGTAATCAATATGGTTGTCATTAAAAAAAACAGAGGTTACATCGTAAAAATTAACCTGACATACCAAAAGATTATATGAACTGCATTCACTAATTTATCTATTGTTATATCTAGAGAGGAGCGCTTTGCTAGCAGTTTTATAACTTTTATCGCTATAACTGACCTGATAACATGCAGTATTATTGTTTGTTATAGGGTCAGTTATATGAACAGAGTGCGTTGTTCCCTACTTTTTTACTTATTTCTGTATAGTAAACCCGTCCATAATTTCATATTTAATATTCTAGAAATATGATTGCCTTTTTCTTTTACATTACAACAAATGTCCACCGAAATCCCTGAAAACCCCATCTAAATTCCTCTAAAACAGCCCAAAACCTAACAGCTTATCCCCTGTAATCCCAACCATAAATTAGTGCAGTTTAGGCTGTCTAGTAGCCATTTTCATCCTTGAATACCCATATAAAAGTCATCTAAAATATTAAATCCTAATTTTTTTAAATTAATATCTACAATATTCATATCTTCAATTTTAAAATTTCAAATAATGTTTGTTTCCAATACTCGCTTCATTATCCGATTTTTGGATATAAAGCAGAAACTTTATTAGTCAACAACTTAATTTTTGATGATTGCCAAAATTATCGACTCTCATTCACTACTCATGATGTTAACTAAAATTGTGACTTATTCAAATAAGGAGTAAGTGAACTATACCAGAAAATCTAGAAAAGCAAAGAGGATATGACTATGTACAGGAACACTAAAACATAGCAACAATATTTGAGCCTGGAGTATTTGAACAACACATATGGGAAAATAGCACACAAATTATTGCGGGAAACTTACTAGAACTGCATCCAAGTTCTAATGTCTGGCATAAAAAATCTTAGAGAAGGAAAATAGGGAAAAGAAAATAAAAAATTATTGAGGATAGATTTCACCCAGGTAGCATCAAGAGAGATGTAGCACAAGTCGTTCTTCTTGGGCGAATCGAAGCCATTCTTCTCTATGATCTCATCCTTGTCGCTCACATCAACCATTCTTCTCCATAATTTTTAGGATTAGGGTTTGGATCCAGAGAAGATTGAGAGGGTGAGAGAGTGGTGGCAGGAGTGGTGATGGCGTCGATGAGGGTGGTGGTGGCTGAGAGGTGGATCGGGATAGCTGAGATAAGAGGGTGTTGGTGGAGTGAGGAGAGAAATGACTGGAATGGGAAGTAAGGAGAGAGAATGAAATGAGGAGGGATATGAAATGAGAAGAGGGAAAACTGAAATATTTGTCACACTTTTGGTTTCATTGTAACCATAATTTTTGTTACAATAAATAGATCAAAAAAAATACCAAAATATTATTTTAGTAACACTTATTTAATTATTGTCACGGTGATTACCGTGACAATCTTGTAACGGTAATAACCGTTACGAACTGGAACAAAAAGGTGTTACAAATTGTCTGTTTTGGTGTAGTGCTATTCCGGAGACCCCGACAGTTGCGCAGGGAGGTCTACCACCTCCACTCCAGAGGGTTACGGCCGTTGTTCCGGAGATACTGCTGCCACCACCACCGGTACCGACGGATACGCACCATATGTTCCTTCTCCTTCAGCAGATGATGGAGACATAGCGGACTAAGGCAGAGGCATCGCAGCGCCAGTCGGAGGCGTCACACCGACAGATCGAGATGCTGAGGCAGAGTATGGAGAACTCGCATCAGCTTGCCCTAGCAGCAGTAGAGAGAGTGGCACCGGGTACGGTGTAGGGCCCTACTGGCCAGCAGCCGTACCAGCAGCAATCCAGGCCGGGGACAGTATTAGACTTCAGGAAGATGAGCTCCAGGGACTTCACAGGCACGGAGGACATCCTCTATGCAGATGACTGGCTAGAGGATGTACAGCGGAGCATGGAGCTGGCAGAGCTTCCTAGAGCGCTTTGGGTTTCGGCCGCAGCCAGCCGATTCTTCGACATTGTGCTGACATGGTACCGCACGGATCCTCATGCGTCGGTGAGAGGGCTGACTTGGGAGAACTTCCGGAGGCTCTTCAAGGAGAAGTTCTTCCCGGACGTGGCTCTTACAGCATTGGAGGGCCAGTTCGTGGGTCTAGTGCAGGGGAACTCGTCGGTGGACGAGTATGCAGCTGAGTTCTTTCGCCTTAGCAGGTTCGCTCCCGATATGATCCAGGATGAGGGGCAGAAGGCTCGTAAGTTCCGCAGGGGACTTATTCATGCAGTGCGCACCCGCACATCGGGACGTCGTGACGCGACGTTCGATCAGATATTGATGGACGCACAGATTACAGAGGAGGACTTCGGCCTCAAGCCGAAGAGGGGCAGTGATACCTTAGGGGCTAGTTCTAGTGCAGGGCCAGCCAAGCGCCCTCACATACAGCAGCAGAGGCCAGTTTAGCAGTCGTTTCAGGGCCAGGGACATATACTTCGCCAGCAGGCACCCAGGCAGCAACAGCACCCCATGTGTAACTTCTGCAAGAAGCAAGGTCACGGATGGGACGACTGCAGGAAGAGGCCGGGCCTGTGTTTGCTTTGTGGTTCAGCAGAGCATCAGTTGAAAGAGTGTCCCAAGAACTTGGCACGATTGACTCAGACAGTAGCAGGAGCTAGAGCTCCGACAGGGCAGCAGACAGGACCACCGTTGCAGACTCAGCAGCAGAGGTTTGCCCAGCATCAGCAGCAGGCCAAGGGAGGCCAGCCGGGGCGAGCTTTTGCCATGGCAGTCGATGATGCACAGACAGAGGGAGAGCTGATTGCAGGTTCCAACCTTTTCGATTCTATTTCCGCATTTGCCTCCTTATAACTGTCTTGGAATTTCGATTCTATCTGTTCCTTATAGTTGATAAATTTTGTCCGGATATTTTATTGTGAATTATTTTTCTTCTGAGATAAGTCGTATGGGCTAGGTCGTCTCGATCATGGGATCTAGAGTCTTTTATAGTCATGTTAGCTGGCATAGTGAGGACATATAGTCAGATTTTGGACGTATTTCTCGGATGTGGGAATTTAAGGTTTTCGCGGCCAGGCATGCGGCAATACGAAAATTTTAAATACCATGATTCTAGAGGTATGTACCTTAGTCGAGGACTCTGTGAATATCGTAGCCTTGCTCACTAGCATGACGAAGATTCCGAATATCATGATTTTGGACAGACGCATATGATTATCGGACTGTGTGTTTGAGACTGTGATTGTTGGGGTGTTTGACCTAGAAGGAGTATGACCATTCTAATTTCGAGGACGAAATTTTCTAAGGAGGGTAGACTTGTAGCACCCAATTTTCTGAAATTGGGGATTTTTGAAAATTTATTATTTTTATCATTTATTAAATGGTGTTTAGGGCATGATATGATTTTTGGTGATTATTAGTGTAGTTAAACCATTTCTAAAGTCATGCTAAGTCATGACTTATGACTTTGTGATTTTGGTTAGTATAACTTAGTGTAAACCCTAGTTTTCTCTAACCTAGAAGTTGCCATGACCATGAGAGCTTAGCCATAGGCTTAAAACACCAAATTAGTGATTTTTAGCCTAAAGGGTATTTTGGTAATTTACTAGACTTTATTTGAGATTATATGATTTTATTATTATTTAATCATGGTTAAAGTCCCATGATTAGTCCCTAACCTATCCTACCCTAAACTAGAGGTTAGCCACTAATCTAGAAGCATTAGGATGAAGATTGGTCATGGGGTAAAGTAAGTTAAATATCTAGATATTACTATTCTTGATATTTTGCTTAAATCACTCCAAATATCCAACCCCTTTACACAAGTCCAAGCCTTAGCCTAGAAGAAAGCCAAGGACACCTCCCCTACCCCCATGGCAGCCAAGGACCCCCCCTTGGCAGCCCACATTCTATAAAGCCCTATTGAATTAATTCATGAATAATTTACATGAAATTAATTCCTAGAAATTCCCATTCCTTCAACCCTTCACAACTTGAGCTATTTTGATCCAAATTCACTCTAGTCTCTCGCATTGGGACCCTACAACATCTAGGGTGCTAAGGGGAACTAGCAATCAAGGATTTGGAGGCATTGGACATCATCAAGTGGAAGAACACACACCCCCATTTCCCTTGATTTTCATTGGATTGCACAAATAGGTATTTTCTCACAAACTTAGTTAAATTCCTATTTTACCTTCATAAATGCATTCATGTAGGACGAACACTACTGCGGGTAAAGTTTGGTGGGAATTAGAAGTGGTTTGGTGTCCGTATCGGACACGTATCCTAGACTAGGAAACCTTGTTTGATGAAATGCCACAAAGGATCTGTTTTTATTAAAATGTAAAACAAATTATATTTTCTGGTAGCCCTAGACTTCTAGGTCACAACCCTAATCTACTGAGCACATTTCCGAGTCGTGTTCGTGTCCAAAACGGACACGAACTCACTGCACGAGACTCGCGCACAGTGTCCTGCTACCGCACCCTTCGTGTGCACTGCACAGGGCACTTCGACACACCAAAATTGGTGGACACGAGGGGGCAATGTCTGCAAACATGCCCCCAAAATTTGGTGTCGTCTCGTGTCGTGTCGAGTAAGAAAACTCACTCGCACTGGACACGTGCTGTCAGCACACACGCGCACAGGCACGACTTTGAGCGTGTCGTGTCGCATGGACACGACACTAGGGTGTCTCGTAGTGACACGGGCATGAAGCCCTACATATGGCGTACACGTGGACACGAGCACGTGGTGCGTCGTGTCCTGTGTCGCGAGTACGACGCGTGTAACCGCGTGCACGATGCTGTCGAAACGCGCGTATCAGTCGTGTTTTTCACGACTGATACGGGTTTCGTATCGTGTCCACGAGTGTCGTGGACACGTGACAGTGTGTCCATCGTGTAGCCCTATATGTGGGCTACACGTGTGTGTGACCACGCATCGTGTCGTGTCTCGTGGTGTGTCCACGAGACACGTGAACACGTGCACGACGCTGTGTACGTGTTCGTGTATCCTAGCTTACCCGAGCGAGTTCCTTTATGTTTGGACACGCCGTGTCGTGTCGTGGTGGACTGCCACTGACACACACGACACGTATATGTGTGGGGGCTCAGTTACCAACCCTTCGATTCGAGTCCTAGCTCGATTTTGTGAGTGAAATTAGAATTACCCTAATTCGAGTGCACAGTGCACTTATTTCAGTTTTGGGAAAATTCCCAGTTTCTGAAATCGAATTTCAAACCATTATTTAATATGATTTATACATTGTATAGGTGTATTTTAGTATGTATATATGTAGTAATATGTATGTGTGTGTGTGGGTGATTTTTGAGGTTATTTTGGTTGGGTATTTGTGTAGTTGTGTGGGTATATACACATATGTGTATATATGGACTGTGTGTGTGTGTTTGGGGCATTCCTGGTTTCAGAAATCAGGAACCCCCTCCCCCTTTCTCTGTCATGTATGACCCCCTCTCTCTCACTGTCCTCTCTCATTCTCTCTCACTCACTCTAAGTCTCTCTCTCCTATCTATATATATATAAGTAAAATATGTATATAGGTTGATATATATATGTATATATATAGTGATATATATATACATTGGTGTTAGGTCTCACTATGTCATACATAGTGTTATATGTATATATGTGTGAGTGTGGGTTTGTACTATATATGATATTCATATTTTGATATATGGGTAGCTAGTGTCTATCTATTTATATATATATATATATATATTATATATATATATATATATGTATAACTTGTTAAGGTATAGGTTTAGATGAAAACCTATAACCAATAACCTATGACTATGGCCTATGGCCTAGGATCTTTAGCCTATGGCCAAGATCATTAGCCTATGGCTAGGGGCTAGCCCTAATGACCCAAAACCCACTTGTTGACCCTTGTTGACTAAGGGTTGACCAAAGTCAACCTTAGGTCAAAAGTGACCTAGTTAACCTAGAAATGACTAGAAATGACCTAAAACAACTAGTTTGACTAGTTTGACTAAAACCCTAACTAGTTGACTAGTGTTGACCTAACTTTGACTAGTTTGACTTTAGAGTTGACCAACAGTTGACTTTTGACCAGATTGACCTAGAATCATGTAGTATGCTTTGTATACTCTATTTTTACCATTGTGGATATATTGTGACCTGTTTTACTCTAAATAGGACTCTGTGACACCAGTTCGGACATCTATTCATATCAGTCATACAGGGTGACAGGCGAGTACATTCTCTGATCTTTTCATGCTTGTTAGGACTTATATTCTTGCTTTAGATTACTTTACATGATGCTGTCACATCATTATCACGGATTGGTACTATATGGATCTTGTTATGTGATGTTATCTCCCTCGGGGTGCATCAGATACAGTTGTCATGTGCTTTTCACGAACATCTTATATTTCATATACACCGCTTTCATGTATACTCTTGTGCAATCTTGTACTCTCATGATCACGTGAGCAAACATGATAAAAACCTCTTGTACAAAGTAACGTAACTTGACTGGATCCTTGTGTATTGATTGGGGAGGGTGAGTAGGAAATGGTTATGTGATCAAATCCCATCTTGTACAAATTCTTGTGAAATCTTGTGAAATCGTGTATATGTCCTAAGCCCGTTTATATAACCATATCATGCTCTAAATCACAGGTTACCTACAGTTCTTACTTATCATATATATAGATATTTCCAGTTATCAAATCTCTCTCGTTTTACATATATTCTTTACAGTTCATGTATCTTACTCTATGAATGCTTTACATTTCCCAACCTGATATGAACTGCGTGAGATGTATTGTGCTCGTTCCTGTCCTGACTGGGCCTGTTGAAAATATTACAGATGATGATGGTGACTGTCCTACCTTCTATGGGACACATGAGGGTGACCTTCAGGAGCTTGAGGAGCATCTAGCTCAGTAGAGGGTGCCTAGTCTAGTGTTTATAGTTTTCATTTTGTATCGGATTGTTCCGATTGTTAGTTGTGACTTAGTTATATTTCAGATCTTGTACTTATTGTGTTGGATATCTACTTTGTGTGGTGTGATAACTCTATATATATTCAGTTCTTTCTTTCGTCTGATTCCATATCATGTTCTATCTTATCTTTCCTAGACTTGTGTTTGAGATATAGAGTTGAGATGTTATGTTATACCTCCGTGCGGAGATGACAGGTTTATATGTCTTATTGTTAGATGTTAGTTGTTATAGATAACCTATACAGCGTTCTACCGCCGACACTGCGGCGTAGGCTGGACGTACTCACGTTCTCGTGCCCCTAATCAGGGTGCGGGTCGTGACAGGAACATGTGAGCATGTTAGATAACTGAGACTTGTGATCATGTTATGTAACCAGGACATGAGAACCTGTGATAATTATATAGAACAACAATGATAAGATGACTTGGGAACTATTCCAGAAGCCCAGTTACAACCCGTAAACCAAACAAGGATCGGGGTTGTAACCCTTCTCCTGAACAGAACTTGGTCTCTAATCCATGTTTAGCATAAGAAGCATGTATAGCGTGTGGGTACTGAATAGGACAACAAATGACAAAATGACTTAGGAACTATTTCGGAATCCAAGTTACAACCCGTAAACCAAACAAGGACCGGGGTTGTAACCCTTCTTCTGAACAGAACTTCGTCTCTAATCATTTATCGATAAAAGTGAGGCATAAATAATAATGTACTGAAATAAATATACAGACACTGCCTAGACAAAACAAGACTGGACTAGACTGACTCCATCCATCAAATACGGCCAAGCAATGAGTACGGCTTGATACATTAGCTAACTAGGGTTATCACAAGCCTAGTTACTAACAAGATGCAACGAGATATTCCCACAGTCACAAGCCCTGCAGCTATCCAGTTATCCTTCCGCAGGTTGAGAGTTATATTAGGTGGATACATCGCCCAGGAGACAAATGTATCCATAGTGACTTAGGGGTGCAACACATGACAGTGTGCTGGAAATGCGCCCTACTCGACGGCAGGCTACAAGTCCAATTAAAGTGCCAAGATAACGGGATCGCCTGTGACTGGAAAATCTCTCTGTATGAACTACTTGATCAATCTAGTCATTAACCTAGTCATATTCAGTATGAATCCCTGACCGTGGTAATCAGAAATCCATATCCTAGACATGATGCAAGACGAGACATGTAGTTTGTGCACGCATACACAATACATTCAACCACGGTGTCGAAAAGAGTTGTATTAGCAAGAAGAATAGCCGTCGCAACAACATCTTGATTATACATGTCATGTTAGGTTTACTTGTCATATCAAGAGTGCGCCACAACGGACCACTATCAAGAGTTATCATGTTAAGGTTGCTTGTTAAGAGTGCGCCACGACGGGCCACTATCATATTAGCATGTAAAGACATGTTCAAGAGTGCACCACGATGGGTCACCATCATGTAAACAAAGAAAGACATGTACCAGAGTGCACCACAATGGATCACTATCTAGTATAAGCAGAGAAGAGACGTGTAGCATGAGTGCACCACGACGGGCCACTATCTAGATTAAGCAAAAAGAGACATAATTTATGAGTGCACCATGACGGGCCACTATCTAAGGATAAACAAACATGACAATAAGGATCGCATGTAGAAAGAATTAGATAAAAGACGTATCATGGCATGGAAGAGGAAATAAATAAAGTAACTACTTGGCATAAAAATAATAATTGAATCTGTACTAGTGTTAGGTGTACAAAGGGTGTACAATCATTTTCTAACTGTACAAGATCATCAAATCATGTTAAAAAATTTATTACAGTCGAAGAAACCTCAAAACGTCAAGTACAGAAAATATACCAAAAGAGTCATAAGTACATAACCATATTCAACTACAATCTGATTTAATTACAATTATGCAAGAAAACTAAGTATCCAGAATAATCAGCTAAATAGGTGCCGATGGCTAAATGCCAGAACAAAACTGATGGTACTAGAGTGGTAGAGAAGAAACCCACTTGAGTCCTCCGACGGCCATGCTCCTAGTATGCACCATTGACGTCGGGTAAGAAGACTGGATCCTCGGGCCCTGCTACGAGATCTGGCCAAACAAAACCAGCAGGGTCAACCCCGAATAGCAAGTACCACAAGGGAGCACATAAGAGAGAGACAAACCCAAGCATAATAAAAATAAGACTTGGCTCATGAGTTATAGGCTTATAACGTTTCATCGTGACCATACGACACCCTTACAACCAAATAAGGACATCGGTGCCAATATTTTATCGAGATAGGTTACATCATATAACCATGATCAATTTAAGGACTTCTGATCGTAACATCGGTCCATAGCCTGTCATAGCATGATAGCCCAACCCAATAACCAAACAAGGACATGAGTTGGACTATGCACCATGACAGTCCATGTTCCTTGGCTACTGACAGAAAATACAGATCACAAGTAAGTCGTTTTACGGGCGGCTAATCATTCATATGGCTTTCTATATTTGGCGGGATTATCTCCGCAATGCTGTTTATAGAAATCCTCAGATCATGTCATTTCCAGCAAGGCTTGTCAGTCCAATTCTGTAATGCGTAGCACATTGATTATGCACCGGTCCCTCGAAGGCTACCGTACGGAACATATAACTCATAGCACATAGGAGTCAGCCTTGTCATCTACAATAGGCAGATTAACAATATCCGTGGCAGCCAACCCGACACGTCAGGACTGGACCTGAGGTGGCTAGTATAACACGATCTCGAGATTCTTTCCCTCATAATGCATCTACTAGATTGAGTTGCTTAGTTAAACCATATGTTGGTCTTGGGCTCATATGTCGTGGTCACATGATCATCCCCTTAGATGTCGTACATAGTACGGGTACCCTAAGTATGAATCCACACTGGCTCAGGGAGTCCCACATATGGATCTATCATTAGTGTAATGCATCACTCAACAAACAATACACCACGTAATTGTCACTGACCGTTTATCATGTATGTGCTGGAGACTTTGAATGTACTAACATATAACACGTAGAGTTACTTAGCACGTAGGGTAGCACCTCGGTGCACATATGGATTGTACCTCAATATACATATAGGATATTCCAGCACATACACATATAGACAAATTAGGAACATATTCAAGTCACACAGTCATATGATAGCTACTAGACGTATAGGTCAAACACGCGGGGCGCTCGAGTACATGAGGCGTGCAAGCACGCAGCACAAACGACGCACAATGTAGTGGCACGCGAATGGCGCACAATGTGCGAATGGTGCACAGTGGCGCACAGTACGTGAATGGCACGACAGTGTCATGGCAGTGGCACGCTATGCACGAATGGCGCACAGTGACGCTGTAGCTTCCCTTCCCGGATTTTTTTTGAAATATTTTTTTATTTACTTATTTGATTTAAATGGTGATTTTTAGATTTTTATAAATAATTATTTAGTTAATTATTACGGTAGATGACCTTAGCCATAGTTGAGTTTTGAAATACCAGACGACTAGGAATCATGGCACGGATAGTGCAGTGGCGTGCTTTGACTATTGTATTAGCCCTGATAGGGAAGGCCGAGCCATAAGTGTGTCCTAACTAGGGAAACTAAGCCAAGTTGTGACCTAACCTCTAAAGATATTTTAATCACTTATTATTTAGATTTATTGACTCGTAGAAAACCAGGTTGTACCGAACTAGTCCGGACCGGACCCGAACCAAGTCCAAGCCCACGTAGTCGGGTAGATGCATCCAGAGATGTCCGTGTAGATATGTATTGAGTATATGTATAGTTGTATTTATTTAATGTTTTAGCAGGAGATTGTATAAATGGGTGTTATACATTTATTAAATATTTTATTGGATATTTATCTTAAAAATAGGATAAATACCTTCCTTAGTTATCTTTGTACTTTTGTTTAGATTATTAGACTATACGTAATGGTATATACATCATTACTGGTTTATTGAATTTCGTATTACTAGTATTATTATTATTATTATCAATATTATTGAGGATATTATTAAATAATAATATTTATTATTATTGGTTATATTATTTTGTCAAATAAATATTATAGTATAAGTGTCCATATTTATATAGCTAGGCCCTACCCTAGGAATAAAAGTTATAGGGATTATTGGGTTTTATGGAGATTTTATATAATCATATATATATAGCAATAAATGTGTGTATATAGATATTATTTGGGTATATGTATACGTATATTTTTTTTGATATATATATATGTATATGTATACGTATATTTTTTTTTGATATATATATATATATATATATATATATATATATATATATATATATATATATATATATATATATATATATATATATATACGTGTGTATGTAGATAATTGGTTATATGTGTGTATATAACCAATTATCTACATACACACGTATATATACACGTATATATATATATATATATATATATATATATATATATATATATATATATATATATATATATATATATATATATATATATATACATACATATAACCAATTATCTACATACACACGTGTATATATATATATATATATATATATATATATATATATATATATATATATATATATATATATATATATATATATATATATATATATAAAATTGGTTATATGTGTGTGAATATATATATATATATATATATATATATATATATATATATATATATATATATATATATATATATATATATATATATATATATATATATATATATATATATACCAATTATCTACATACACACGTATATATATATATATATATATATATATATATATATATATATATATATATATATATATATATATATATATATATATATATATTGGTATATATATATATATATATATATATATATATATATATATATATATATATATATATATATGTATTTATATATATGTATATGTGTATATATATATGGGTATTTATATATATGTATATGTAAGTATTTAGAATAGAAAAAGGAATATAAGAAGAGGAAATCTCAGCCCAACCAAAGAGGAGCCCAGCCCATACAAACCCTTCCCCATGCTCGGCCCAAAGACACGGCAAAACCCGACCCCTGCGTTTCACAGCCTTCTAAGAAACCAGCATATATGTATACATATATATAGAGGGATCCAGAGAGAGAAACGGGAGAAACCCTAGCCGAGATTGCAAAACCCCTTCTCTTCCTCCATCTTCTTCATCATGTTTCTTCATCCACCACCTTCACCCTCATCTTTCCCCCACGATAGCCCAATGCCTCTCATCACCACCATCCGCCTGCGACGCCGGCACCCGAGTGTCATGCCCGTCGGCGTTGATGGGACGCACGACCCTCCTTGCCATCATCACTTTCTCCATGCCGTCTACGACGAACCCGAGTGCCCTCGGCCTCTCCGTGCCTGTGTGCGTAAGAGCAGCCTGCGTGGAGCTTGCCACGTGACCCCGCGACCGTCCGACTTGCCGACGACCACAATGTCGCGCCCATCTGTCGTCGGCAGATTGAACTTTTGCTCGAGCTCTTGCTCCCTGCTACGTGGCTTCCCGAGACCCACGACTTCTGACTTCCGTGATAGTGCCGTCGATCTACAGTGCCGATAACCGCCTGCTCGAGTTCCGGTCGACCAATGGAAGCTTCGACCATGTCGCCCACGGATGTCCATCAAGCAAACGCTAACCTCAGTGCATGGACTGACGACTGTTCCCGCCGAGCCTCCGTTGGCACTTGCCATCAACGAGCTCAACTCCATAGCTGAACCGTCCTTGTCATCTTTCTGCTGTGACTCCTACGTTAAACTGTTGGAATGATGCGACGCTAACAGAGCCAGCGTCCTCCGTAAGCACCCGAAGGTTCCCCCTGACGGAAACCAGCCGGCTAGCTTGACGAGGCCAACTTACCATAATGGTCTTCTCGGTGTGTTCATAACCATCCGGAATATTAGGAAAGTCCAGTGTAGTAGAGCCAAGCAATGCTCCTTAAGTCCCCCATGAGCCACATGTTCGCCTCCTGTTGATTTTGTTGGCATTCAAAGCAACAAGTCATCCAAAGCTGAGAGAAGAATAGTTCTTTAACTAAAGGTAACAATGTTAATACATCCCCTCTACTTTTTTAGATACTACACTTTAGTCCATAGATATTTTCACAAGTTACAAACTAACTATTTTAACTTTATATTATAGAGTATAAATAAGTCACCGTAGGTATATGTTAGTTATATAATATCAACCAATTTGAATTTATATTATAATGAGTAAATTATATTTGCAATCCATATCATTAATGTACACTTTAATAATACATGGGCTTGGACACCATGCTAGGCGAGGTAGGAAATGGTATGGGCATTGAGAGGATCAAAACTTCAGTTAAGAACAAAGAGAACAGTAGAGTAGTTGAGGGGAGTATTAATTGTAGCAGTGCCTACACCTAAAGTATTTAGGACAGATTGCTGATAGTGCCTGTCAAGTAGGCAAGTATCAAGACCTAGGAGAATCTTGTACCACACAATCCTAGTACCAAGTTGGTACATAAACACATTAACAGGAAACCCATGAGTCCTAAAGCATGGGTGTCCTAACAGGGGTATCTTAGAGCATAGATAAATGGGTGTACCTGTATAGACAACAAATATTAGGGGTAACTAGCAATGATTCAAAATAGATTTCTTTTGGTTTTTTACGTGTTGATTTAGACTTAATACATAATGTAGGTTCCTTGGACTTTAACTCGGCGCTTGACCCGTACCGCAGCTCAGGACGACAGACAAGTATACCTTGCCGAACATATGCAGTATTTACATTATTTTCTTTCTATTGTTTTCCTTTCACATTGTCACATGATTTCCATAATGTGATTGGTATCCTTAATTGTCTTATCTGTTCTAGATTACGTGCACGTATAGGATATTGCTTGTCTATTACTCTTCTTCATGTATTATGTCTTATGATAGAGTTGCCAGTTCTACACCTTGTTCTTGACTTGACTATTCTTAACTGGGAGTATCTTGCATTGTACTACAGTTGAGACATACTATAGATTGGGAGTATCTTACGTTGTACTACGACCTATAGCAGATTCTTCTACCTTGATATTGATTGATTGACTTGACTTGCGATACTATAAATTGGGAGTATCTTGCATTATACTACGGTTTATAGGTGTATTCTTGATCTTGTATTCCTTTAGGAGAGGAAATCGATATTAGAATTGGCTAATCTTGACAGAGAGTATCTTGCATTGTACTACAGTCGAAACCTACTATATATTGGGAGTATCTTATATTGTACTATAAGCTATGGGGGTTAATCGATTGATTGATAGCCAAGTCTAGTATTGCTTTTCCATATTTTAGATATCTTTCTGGTACCATTCTTATCCTCCATACATGTTATTTACTGTCGTATTAGTAGGCATATTTCATGTATCTTGCTAGTCCTCTGAGGACCTGATGATCTCTTCAGGTTTAACGACTGCATGGAGTTAGTTAGCAGAGCGAGATGGTAGAGGATTGCGATGTATGATACAGGTATTTGTTTGTGATATTTCTTTATTATCCTCTTGTGCTTCATATTTCGTACCATGATATATTCTGCTTATTTTATAGACTCATATCATTTTTGGAGTCTAATCGAACAATATGATAATGGGCTACAGACCATGACCCATAATTGTTCATTCTTGTCTTATATATTCTTGTGGATTGAGATACACTGTAGATTACCATATTAGCCATGATACCATGACCTTGACAGCTTATACGTACTCGAGTCGGACTGGAGTCTGCTCGATACGTAGCTGGCTTGCTCACGAGCTCGTGCCCGAAAAGCGGATGCGGGTCGTGACAGGTGCATTGTGCACGAATGGCACACAGTGCACGAACGACAGATGGCGCGGTAGTGGCGTGCTGTGCACGAATGGCGCACAGTTCACGAATGGTACGGCAGTGGCACGGTAGTGGCGTACTGTGCACAAATAGCACACTTTGTGCGAATGGCGCACAGTGCACGAATGGCACGACAGTGGCGTACTGTGGGTGAATGGCACATAGTGGCATATAGTACGCGAATGACGGGTGGAGCAATAGCACGAAGTGCACGCGTAGATGGTCGTCATCCCTGCCAGCAGCAAGCTTTTGGCCATGGAGTTTTAGAAACTTCCAATGTCCATAACTTGGGCTATAGGACTCGGAATTGGGCAAAATAAAAGTCAAAATTGAGTGAAATCGAATTCTCTATGACATGGAACAAATAGTTTTCAAAAATAAGCAAGTTTGATAAATCAAACCATAGAAATCCATAAAATCCTAATTTTAAAAACATAGATGTACACAAAAATAACCATTAAAACCAGAAATCCCAAGAACTAAACTTGTAGAGAATGAAGAGATAAAAAATCTAAGCTAATAATATCAAAAAACTAACAAGAAATAAAATGCAAGTGGTCTCTCCATTTAGTGCGAAGAGTACTTGCATAAAAAGTTGTTGAAAAAATAAATGAGGGTTTATGAGGAGAGAGAAGGAAAAGAATATTTATAGTAGCGGTGGGTTGGTTCACTTAAAACCAACCCATTTCTGGATCGTATTGTGATAGTCAAGCATGTAATGACGGTGTCGGTCAAGCATGCCCTAACCATGTGACTAATATAACATGTTAATTGTTACATGCTACAACTAATAATTAATAAAATTAAACCCTGATCACAATACGATCCAGAAATCCTATCATCGAAGTAGTGAACCACGCCTACAACCAAACGAGGATAAGAGGTGGCACACTATTTCGCAACGAGATACTATTCCATATCATGACTAGGTGCAAAATAAAGGATCACATGTGCACGTGTACAGATACCGGCTACCATATACGGAAAACATGTAACAAATACGTATATCGAGAAAGGGGAGTGACATCTCTACCCTCCTTATAAAAATTTCGTCCTCAAAATTTCAGCTAAGACATGATAGAGAAATCAGGCAAGCAAGACACTAATTACAGGACTAATTACACATGCAACCCTATTGATTCTAGCAGGCATTTAGAGAACAATCATCTACCCTAGCGGGTGTAAATCGAGCATGGAAACAGATTACGAAGGCATAAGAATAAACATACCTTTTGAGTCAAACAAGTGAGGATATCGAGATCTAATCTCGTCCTCGCGCTCCCATGTTGACTCTTCCAGTGAGTAATAGCCCCAAGCAAAACGGATAAGACTAATAGTCCAGTTCTTGAGCACCTTCTCTCGCTGATCCAAAATAGATACAGGTTGTTTCTCGTAAGTCAGGTTAGTACCAACTACCAGTTCAGAATGGTCGAGGACATGACTCGGATCCGGGACATACCTACGCAACTGAGATACATAAACACATTATGTACATCATATAGTGAAGGCAGTATGGCAAGATGATAAACAATATCGCCTACCCGAGCGAGAACATTAAATGGACCAACGTATCTCAGACTAAGCTTTCTTCGAGTTCCAAATCTAATGACATTCCAAGTAGGCGAAATCCATAAAAACACTTGGTCACCAACACCAAACTCTTGAGGTCTACGATGCTGATCTACGTAATGACGGTGTCGGTCATGCGCAACTCGGAGTCGCTCCCTGATCAACTTGACTATCTCCACTATCTGCGTGATCATCTCTGGTCCCAATAATTTTTGTTCTTCTACGTTGTCCCATGCTAAAGGACACCTGCACTTTCTTTCATATAATGCTTTAAACGGAGCCATCTAAATACTTGCCTGATAACTGTTATTGTAAAATAACTCTACCAAATAAAGATGATCTTTCCAAGTTCCGTCGAAGTCTAAGCTACAAGCTCGCAACATATCTTCCAATGTCTGAATGGTTCTCTCTGACTGTCCATCTGTCTGCAGATGGTAAGCTATACTAAACCTCAACTTGGTACCCAAACTTTGATGCAAACTCTGTCAAAAGTGAGAGGTGAACCGTGTGTCCCAATCTGATACTATGCTGATTGGAACACCATGCTGTTTCACTATCTGCTTCATACACATTTCTGTCAACTACTTAGTAGACTGTCCCACTCTGAAAGAAAGAAAATGAGCAACCTTCGTGAGCCAATCCACTATCACCCAGAATGCGTTTTGACTAGTCGGAGATCTAGGTAAACCGATCATAAAATCCATCGAGATGTGCTTTCTCTTCCACTCCAGAATAGAAAGCAGTTGTAATAATCCTGCTGGCCTCTGCTGCTCTGCCTTTACTTGTTGACATACCAAACACCTGAAAACAAATCTCAATATTTCTCTTTTCATGCCATTCCACCAAAATTGCTACTTTATATCATGATACATCATTGTTCCTCCGGAATGAATGGAATAAGAAGAACCATGAGCTTCTGACATAACTTCCTCGAAGGTGTCCACTTAGTACACAAAGACGCTTTTTAAATCTAAGTGTACCATCTTCATGGATTACTAACTCATTTCTGAGACATGACTCGCATTTTGATCGAAGCTTCTGGATCTGCGGGTCCTCTACCTATGTGGCTCTGATCCTCTCTACCAAAGTAGACTGAATCTATAAACTGGCCATAATTCCTGTATCTTGCGGCAAGATCACGTCTATTCCCATTTCCTGAAGATCTTCTAGAATGTCACGACCCGTGCCTATGATAAGGGCACGAATGCGTAACAGCGTCCAGCCTACGCTGCAAAATCGGTGGTAGAACGTTGTCTAGGTCTTCTATCTAAGAATAATATAACAACCTGTCAATGCAGCTCATCTCCGAACGGAGGATAACAATAATATATAAACCTCAATCAAAAGTCTAACACGAAGAATATAGAGATAAAGAGATAAACTCAGAGTGCAAAATATCTAACACATATCCAGAGTGAACCATAATATAGTTATACAAGTCTGAAAATAATAAACAAGCAAACTAAAATAGCTGGAGACAGAGTCCAGTCAAATCCTAGTCTAACTGAGTCACTGCTAGAGCCTCCTCAGCTGGAACTAACCCCTACTGGACTAGGGTCTCCTGGTCTATGCCCACTATGTCATGAGGACCATAGTAGGTGGATACTCGTCCTCACCGTCGTCTAAAAAATATATCCAGTCAGGATTGGAACGAGCACATCACTAACAACAGTTCCCAGTAAATGACAAGTGCTATATAACAGTAAATAGAGAGAATATACAAGAGTAAATAGAATGTACATGAAAGTTGCATGGTAAAGGTAAAGTTGTAAACTAGAGCAAGAGCAATAAAAACAGATCATATCATGTACAAGAGTCAAGAAACAACTATCTACGTGAGTGAATATTATCTTTGACTTGTAGCCGACTTGGGAACTTACACAAGGTCTACTGGCCTAGTTAATCATACGTGAAGTGTATGATTAACTCTCACAAGGATCTACACATACACAATGAGGGTATTGACCACACATCTAGACTAATATTCTTCCACCCCGACTGGTATAGTAGATCCAACCATGATACATTACGACACGGGATTCTAAGAGAAGGTAGCAAGTCTCCTCGAAAATTGGTATCCATTTGCACAAGGACTACAACAGGGCTTGCACAAGATACACCAAGGTAAACAAGGAATAACATCTCATGACGGGATCCGTAAATACCAATCCATGTGCAATGTCTCAAGAAATCATGGATATCTATACTAAATACAAGAAACATAGAAATATCACAAATGGGAAATTATTAGAGAATGTACTCACCTGCAAACTGGTGTGAAGTATCAACAACGTCCGATACGATGCCTCGAAGACCTATTTGGAGATGGATTCCCAATGAATAATCCAATGGACACGAATCCAATACAAAATTCCTTAGCAAATGGACTCTCCTCCTTGCTCCTAGATCTAAGCTCCTTGTAGGCACTCCTTTCTTGAGAGAATGTGAGGAATGATGGAGAAAAATGAGTGGGATTGGAAGAAATCAATGGTGGAAAGGCTCTTCTTTTGGAAAGAACTCTTGAAGAGGAAAGTAGAGGCTTGTGATGAATGAAGTGAAATAGAGAGGAGTCCCTCAAGTGGCCGGCCATGAGTGTCTTAGGTTAGAGTCAATACAAAATGTCTAACATGCCCTCTAAGTTGTCATTTGGCTAATTAAATGAAATGTAAAGGTTTGTGGTCATTTTGGACAAAAACCTAATCTCTAAATGAACATATTGGTCATGAATAATTAGTCTAATAAAACTAGTCTAATGAGTTGGTTCATGAGTCTTGCCTTGCTAATTGTTGGGCTCTAGTTTAGTGTCTAGGCCAACCGGACCACTAACACAAGTCTAAAATTAAATAGATACATACAATATTCCTAAATAAATATTCACAATATATAACAATTTATAAAATGACAAATTTACCCTTATTTGGAAAACTGGTAGTGACAAGTCTATCCCCCTTAAAAGAATTTTGTCCTCGAAATTAAAGACGAAACTATCACAAACAATAACATTAGAGACAAGGAAGACTATTACCTCAAGGCTCGAAGAGATAAGAGAATCGCTCCCGCATGTTGTCCTCCCTCTCCTAGGTAGACTCACTCGTAGAGTAATGCCGCTATGCAATACGAACCAAAGGATTGACTTAGTTCTGGAGCACCTTCTTCCTACAATCCAAAATCTCAACTGGCTGCTCTGTGTAACTGAGAGTCGGTCCCACCTCGATCTCGGAGTAGTCCAAAATGTGTCTGGCATCTACCATGTACCGTCTCAGCTGTGACACGTGGAACATGTCATGCCCGATTCGGGGAATCATTCACCTCCGCTTTGATTCACGTCGAATCGTTCGTCCTCTCTAAGACGTGATGCCGTACAAGTCCGGAATTGTACTTGTACAAGGCGTGCTCGTGTTCCTTTTATAAAAGAGACATTTTAAATAGAGATTGGCAGGAAGTTAACAAAGAAGTTGAACAACACATATATGATCTGAAAATAAGCTCTTTATTGATATCTTTGAAACAGAAAACATAAGGCTCTCAAACAGCTGAGATAAAATGCCAAACTTGGCTACAACTTGCAGAAATATTGAAATAAGATACAACTTGTTCCATACATCATATTCCTTTATTAGTAATGCGTCAATAACCATCTTCAGCAAAATGCCTTCTTCTTCAAGTAGAAACTTCAAGAACGTATGAAGCTTTTAAAGAGTCGGACAACAAGCCTTCAGCGTCTAAGATTATCCACGAGGTTCCCGGAACCTGTGGAGACGAGGGTCAGTACATTGCCACATATGTATTGGTGAGCGGTCGTAAACAATCTCATCATAAATCAACAGTAGTAAATTACATAAATATTCACTATTGATTTGTGATCTTTCTATTTTTGCCTTAGAGTCCATTAACAATTCATATATTTGATAAGAAATATAAGAAGCACACAGTGATGTTAGAAACATAAGCAATTCATGTTGTTCTAATATAAGGAATTCATATTGATCACCAATTTAGTGAATCTTACCCACGGTCGATAGCCATCCCTGTATATATTTATGAATACCACTTACTCTTACCTGCATAAGACATTGTTAGCTATGACACCTGTCTATATGAAGGTCACTGGCGGCACACCATCTTGGACCATCTTACTGGTATAACGGTGCCCTTGCAGTGCAGGTAGCTAGCCCCACTGCAAGTCCCGTATACCGATGCCAGTACGTCGGAATCAATCCTTGTTCCCCCTAGGACGAATCGGGTCCGTGGCCGCGGATTACCATTTTAGGAACTACCTTGTGCACAAGTTGTCCATGACCATGCACGTAATGCAACTTAACTAATAAGAGACATAACATGCATGATAATAACATCTTCCACACATAAGTCATAGTTCTTATTTCATATTGCCAACTCGCCATCTTACCATCTTGCCATCTTACCATCTTCCTTTGAGCCATAGGCTCATATAATCATTCATCCAACCGAGGGACTATTCATTAGTGTTATCATTCTTTTGAACCAAAGTCCAATATACTTACCGCCCAATACTTGAGTCTTTGTATCACCTGTTCAACAATTCATATTATAACATAAAAGCATCATTTGATTTGCAACATAAGCCTAGCCATGTGATAATTTATCTTTTATTATCTTTCTGAGTTATTATTAGGCATCTTTTATTAAGCATCGAACGCAATAACAAGTCTACCATTGTTACGTGCGAAGATTAAGGACCGTCGAAGGATCAAAGACACTCACTTGTTGGTGAATTGCCGAGAGAAAGAGGTCTTCCACGCAACATCAAGCTCGGTTCACTGCGTTAGCACCTGCATTGGCACCAACGTCTGGTCAGTATACTTCTTCTCTTTCTCTTAGTGATTCATTATAAAATGCGTAGACAGTGAAAGTAAATCTATGAAAACATTCATCGAAAATAATCACAAAAATGCACAAAAAAGCCAACAGCTAAAGCAACATCGAAAACCAGTAGGGCAACGGTCACCGGGTAAGCGACTCTTATATAGAACTCTTCCCCCAAGATGTGCGCCACTGCATCTTGGGCATCATTTCAAAAGAGTCCAATCCATAACAAGGAAAGGATCTCAATTTATTATCCGGCGATCCTGGTAAAGTTTTCCCAAGTAAAGTTCTCCGACTCTCATCCGACTCGGCCATTCGGCCACTTGCCCGGTCCGTGCTCCGCAACGGGATTCAGGATATTACAGAACACGTTGTGCACTCCCTCTAGTGCAGGCGGTAACTCTAGTTGGTATGCTACTGCGCCGACCCTCTCAAGGATACTGAATGGTCCGATGAATCGCGGACTAAGCTTTCCGCCTCCACCAAAGCGAATCATGCCCCGTGTCGAAGAAATCTAAAGGAACACTAGATCACCAACCTATCACAAAACATAATCTTAAAACTTAATCTATAACAAACAATCATAATCAGACACAAACACTAGGAATCTAACTATACCTCAAACTCCAAGGGTCCCCGGTGGCTATCGGCCCAATGCCGCTGTCTGTCCTGCACCACCCGAAGTCTATCTCTGATAAGCTTGACCTTTTCGGCTGCTTCCACAATCATCTCTGGGCCAAGCAAAGCTCTCTCGCCGATATCGTCCTAAAACAAGGGAGTACGTCACCTCCGTACTTCGTATAGAACCTCAAATGGTGACATCTCTATACTGGCTTGGTAGCTGTTGTTGTAAGCAAACTCTACCAGGTGGAGATGGTCCTCCCAAGATCCCTCAAAATCCAGAACACTGGTACGAATCAAATCATTGAGAGTCTAAATAGTCCTCTTCGACTACCCATCCATCTAGGAGTGATATGCGGTACTAAACTTGAGCTGGGTGCCCAAGCTAGCCTGCAAACTCCTCCAGAAGTAGAAAATAAAGCGACTATCCCGATCCGAGACTATGCTCACCGGAACTCCGTGTAATTTGATTATCTGTCGTACGTACATCTCTGCCAGTCTCTTCATAGACAAACTCACCTTAAAAGGCAAAAAGTAGGCCGATTTGGTCAATCTATCAACAATAACTCATATCACGTCTTTTCTTCTTGGAGACCGTGGAAGTCCAAATACAAAATTCATAGTTATATGCTCCCACTTCCACTCTGGAATGGGTAGTGGCTGTAGCAGACCACCTGGCCTCTGCCTCTCGGCTTTCACCTGCTGGCACACTAAGCATCTAGATATAAACTGAGCCACCTCCCGCTTCATGCAATACCACCATATATGTTGTCTCAGATCTCTGTACATCTTGTTGGCACCAAGATGTATAGAGTACTGAGAACGGTACACCTCTTGAAGAACCTCCTCCCGAAGCTCTCCACTCGACACGTACAGTCTGGCACCGTGCCTCAACGACCCATCCTCGATGATAGAGAAATCATCCAATAACCCTGCCTGTACCTGCTCCCTGATGCTTCTCAGAGTCACATCATCAAACTATGCTACTCTAATCTTGTCCATCAGCTTAGACTGAATCTGCAAACCCCATATATGCTTTTCAATTCCAGGGACTATAACCTCAATGCCCAAACTCTCTAAATCTGCTAAAAGGTGGTGGTTTATCGTCAAACACATGGCTACCGAATACCTGCTCAAAGCATCGACAACCACGTTAGCCTTCCCTAGATGGTAATATAAGGATATATCAAAATCCTTCATCAGCTCTAACCACCACCTCTGTCTTATATTCAGCTCCTTCTGTGTAAACACGTACTTCAAGCTCTTGTGGTCAGTGAAAATCTCTACACGCTCTCCGTACAGATAGTGTCTCCACAGTTTTAGAGCAAAAATGACCGCTACCAACTCTAAATCATGAGTCGGGTAGTTCTTCTCATGACGACGTAATTGTCTGGATGCATAGGCAATCACCTTTCCATGCTGCTGAAGAACGCAATCCAATCTCTTTCCCGAAGCATCACTTTAGATCGTGAATCCTCTGGACCCAGATAGCAACGTCAAAATAGGAGCCGATGTCAACCTCTTCTTCAGCTCCTCGAAGGCGGCCTGACACTTTTTAGCCTAAACAAACTCTACGTCCTTCCTGGTGAGTCGGGTCATCGGCTCGACAATCCTAGAGGAGTCCTATACGAACTTTCTGTAATAGCCTGCTAGACACAGAAAAACTTTGATTCTCTGCAACTGAGTGTTTGCAAAAACAAAATTTGTTTATTCCAAACTTGTAAAAGAGTACAAAGTACAATGAATTCTGGGGAAGTACAACTTTAGGAATCTGATCAGGAGACGATCACTATATCCCTTGGACTATGTGAACTTGAAGACTATAGCCTCTAGAGAACGCAGCAATAATTTTGCAAAAGTGCTTGATCTCTGTCCGTCTATCTGATGATGATTGGAAACTCTATTTATAGAGTTTAGGAAATAACTGTTTTAGCAGTTATTCTGATGTGAGCGAGGCTGGATTGTGCCATACTGGGTTGCGCCAACCTCCTGTTGCGCCAACTTTCATTCAGTTGTCAATCATGTACTAACTGTATTTAGACGCGTGGTATCATATGATTGAGATGTGCGTGGTCGTGTACATGATAGTAGATACATCTTGAGAGATTAGTGGCATGTGCGCCACGTTATACTGCTTTAGAATGTAAGTTGTCTCAACTTTATCAAGTTGCACGAGCTTCAGTCAACAAGTCAAACTGTGCTTGATTTGAGCTGCGCCTACACACGTGGCAGCTTCTGAGCAAAAGTCGTTCAGGTTGCGCCCAGGCGCAACTAAGGATTTTGTTTAGATTGCGCCTGGGCGCAACTCACGAAGTGGACATGATAGCTGTCCACCAACTTCTCTTGAGCGGCACAATTCACGGGATTCGAAGAGATTTTCCTCGTTCATTGTTGTGTCAGTCGTCAGTATTGTCAGGTAATGATGACCATTAAGTGTCAGATGCCACATAGATTTTGGAACAAAAAGATTAGGCGTAGTCTAATATCGGGTGCAATCTGATCGGTGGTGCGGTCTGTTATCTGAGCTTCATATCAGTGGCACAAATTGATTTTTGGGGCGCAACTTGATCACTGATCAGTATATTCAAGGCACAACTTGATTTTTAGGCTTTACACTGAGCTCGGTGTAGACCAGGACTCAACTACTGTAATATTCTTCGGATCCACTGAAATCCCATCACCAGATATGACGTGTCCGAGAAACTCTACACTGTCCAAGAAGAATTCACACTTCGACAACTTTTCATAAAACTGCTCCCTCCTGAAAGTCTCTAATACAATCCTCAGGTGCTCCTCGTGCTCCTTTGGCATCTTCGAATAAATGAGAATGTCATCAATGAAGGCCACCACAAACTTATTAAGGTACTAATGGAATACCTTGTTCATCAAGTTCATGAATACCGTCGGGGCATTAGTCAACCCAAATGACATGACAGTGAACTCATACTGGCCATAACAAGTCTAAAAAGTAGTCTTCGAAATGTCTTCCTTCTTCATCTTCAGCTGATGATACCCAGACCTCAAGTCTATCTTCGAAAATACCTTCGTACCGCTCAACTGATCAAACAAGTCATCTATCCTCGGCAGCGGATATTTGTTCTTGATAGTGAGGTTGTTCAACGCCCTGTAATTAATGCACATTCGTACTGATCCGTCCTTCTTCGGTACGAACAATACCGGAGTACCCCAAGGCAAAGAACTGCACCTGATGAATCCCTTGTCCTATAACTCATCCACTTACTTCTTCAACTCCGCCAACTTGCTGTTGTTCACCCTACAGACATGTTGTGAGATAGGCTTTGTGCCCGGTACCAAGTCTATAGAGAACTCAATATCCCTGTCCGACGACATTCCCGACAACTCCCCTGGAAAGACATCCATGAACTCTATAATCAAAGATGAGGCAGCTTCTTGTCTTCTACCTTAGCGCCACAAATAAGACTATCACCGTGCTCTGCTTCTTCATAGCAAACTCAAATACTGGCTCCCCCCTATCTCCTCTACAATCTATGCTAGCAAAGTGCCTACTGAACCAATCCATCCCGAGTACAATATCGTAGCTCGGTAGTGGCAGACCTTCTAATGAAATACTCTGCCCCTTGCAAACATCACCGACCAGGATGATACCTCCCCCGGTCATGATCTTACAAGTCCTACCTAAAGATTCAGCAGGTATATGATGTCTGAGAGCAAAAAAATAGATATAATGCTATGTGATACACCACTATCAAACAAAGCTGAAGCTGGAATGGAATCGAGAAGAACAGAACGTGCTATAACATCGCCGACGGGCTCGACCTCCTCAACCGTCAGTAAAATGCTCTGCCATGAGCACCCCTCTGCTGTTGGTGCTGACCAAAATGCTGCTGCTGCGTCGAAAGTGGTAGACCCCGTGGCTGTGCTGCAGGTGGGCTTGCTGGTGCTCCCGGAGCTGCACCTGCTCCCTGGACTACCCTACGAAGGTTCGCAGGACACTCCCTCAACTGATGGTCTGCGATACCATAATAGAGGCACAACCCCAACCTCTTCCTGCAAACCTCCCAAATGTGCCCAGGCTTCCTGCAGAAATGGCACGGAGGGGCATGCTAAACTGGCCTCTGCTGCGGATATGGCGCCTGCTGAACAGGTGCCCTAGCTTGGGTATGGTGCTGTGGTGTCAAAAATGAACAATGTTGAAGCTGATGACACTTAACAGCCCTCGTGCTGCTAGTAGTCCCCAAAAATAAATTACGATCCCTCTTGGGTTTCAGGCCCAACTCTTGCTCTACCTTGCGTGCCTCCGTAAGGATCTCAGCGTACGTCGAGTAGAAGGAGGGGATACGGATCTTCATATCCCAAGTCAATCCCTCTATGAAATGACTTGCCCTGATCTCTGGGTCCCATACCATGTACTCTGTATATCGGCTCAGCCTGTCGAACTCTGCAGCATACTCCTCTACAGACATGCCTCCCTGCTGGAGGTTCTAGAACTTTTTGGCTAGATCTATCTTGTACATGGGGAAGAAAAACTTCTTCTGAAATAAGTCCTTGAACTCCGCCCAGGTGTGGCCCTCTCTAGCTAGACCCGGCTTATTTCTGAACCAAGTGCTAGGGATGTCCAACAGCTGTAGTCACTATCGCCTCGACCTTCAGATCATCTGCGAGGCGGGAAGCCCTTATAAGATGCTCGATATCCTCGAGCCAGTCATCTGCATAGACAATGCCTTCGGTCCCCTTAAAGTCTCGAGGCCCCAACTTATTAAAATATTGGATATTGCCCGGCCTCGACTGCACACCCTGTGGTAGAGCTCATCGTTCTACTGTAGCTAGAGCGAGCTGGTGGGCATCCTTCATACCCTGATGCATCGCGTCCGTCTGCCTCTGTTGAGCCTCAGACTGGGCTCGCTGGGCCTCCAGCATCTCCTGAAAGAAGGCGAACATCTGCCCCATATCGGTAGGTAGTGGAGGTAGAGGAGGAAGATCCTCTACAATAGACAGAGGAGTCTACTGTATAGGAGGAGGAGGAAGAACACCTATGACACTTCTATCGCAGCTTCCGGTACTGTGGTAGGAGCAACTACAGCGACCTCGGAAATGGTCCTCGTAATTGGCGGAGGAGCGCCCCCAAATGTAGCTGCTGATACTCCGACTGCAGTAGACGCAACGGGATCAGGTCCGTAGGATGTAGCAGAGCTCTCCGTATCTGCAGGCCCCGAACGCTGGGATTTAGTTTTCATCATCCTGAAGACAAATCGAAAGAAAGAAGTCAATATAGCATAAGATAGATTATATCAGAGGACGACAGTTAGAGTGCAAGAATTAATATCAGAAAGGACAGTTGCATAGAATAATAAATTAGAAGTTTTTACTATTTGTGATTGAGTACCCTTAGCCTATAGCCTATATCCTATGTAAATACAACAGGCTTGTAACAACACTCTAAGTTGAGCGCCACTACGACATCGTTCTAATTGCGACTTCTGACCTGCATGAGCCACCACTAAAAATGTGTCACGATCCACACCCGGTATAAGGGCACGAATGCATAACAACGCCCAGCCTATGCCACAGAATCGGCGGTAAAACGCTGTCTAGGTCTTCTATCTAACAATAATATAACAACCTGTCAATACAGCTCATCTCCAAACGGAGGATAACAATAATATATAAACCTCAATCACAAGTCAAACAGGAAGAATATATGGCACGATAAAAGATAGAGATAAAAAGATAAACTCAGAGTGCAAAGTATCTAACACATATCTAGAGTGAACCATAATATAGTTATACAAGTCTGAAAATAACAAACAAGCAAACTGAAATAGCTAGGGACAGAGTCCAATCAAATCCTAGTCTAACTGAGTCACTGCTAGAGCCTCCTCAGCTGGAACTAACCCCTATTGGACTAGGGTCTCCTGGTCTATGCCCATTACGTCATGAGGACCATAGTAGATGGTACACTCATCCTCACCATCGTCTGAAAAATATATCCAGTCAGGATTGGAACGAGCACATAACTAACAACAGTTCCTAGTAAATGATAAGTACTATGTAATAGTAAATAGAGAGAATATACAAGAGTAAATAGAATATACATAAAAGTAGCATGGCAAGGGTAAAGCTGTAAACTAGAGCAAGAGCAATAAGAACTGATCATATCATGTACAAGAGTCAAGAAACAACTATCTACATGAGTGAATATTAGCTTTGACATGTGACTAGGTTGGGAACTTGCACAAGGTCTACTGGCCTGGTTAATCATACGTGAAGTGTATAATTAACTCTCACAACGATCTATACATGTACAAGGAGGGTATTGACTACACATCTAGACTAATATTTCTCTATCCTCGACTGGTATAGTAGATCCAACCATGATATATTACGACACGGGATTATAAGAGAAGGTAACAAGTCTCCTCGAGAATCGGTGTCCATATATTGTATAAGACCTACAACGAGGCTTGCACAAGATACACCAAGGTAAACAAGGAATAACATCTCATGACGGGATCCGTAAATACCAATCCGTGTGACCAATGTGTCAAAAAATCATGGATATCTATACTAAATACAAGAAACATAAAAAATATCGTAAATGAAAAATTATTAGAGAATGTACTCGCCTGCAAACTGGTGTGTAGTATTAATGACGTCCGATACGGCGCCTCGAAGACCAATTGGAAGAAGGATTCCTAATAAATAATCCAATGGACACAAACCCGACATGAAATTCCTTAGCAAATCGACTCTCCTCCTTGCTCCTAGCTCCAAGCTCCTTGTAGGCATTCCCTTCTTAAGAGAATGTGAGGAATGGTGGAGGAAAATGAGTAGGATTTGAAGAAATCAATGGTAGAAAGGTTCTTCCTTTGGAAAGAACTCTTGAATAGGAAAGTGGGGGCTTGTGATGAATGAAGTAAAATAGAGAGGAGTCCCTCAAATGGCCAGCCATGAGTGTCTTAGGTTAGAGTCAATCCAAAATGTTTAACATGCCCTCTAAGTTGTCATTTGGCTAATTAAATGAAATGTGAAGGTTTGGGGTCTTTTGGACAAAAACCTAATCTCTAAATGAACCTGTTAGTCATGAATAATTAGTCTAATGAAACTAGTTTAATGAGTTGGTTTCTAAGTCTTGCCTTGCTAATTGTTGGGCTCTAGTTTAGTGTCTAGGCTAACCAGGCCACTAACACAAGTCTAAAATTAGGCTAGTCTCTAACCCAACCAACTAATCCCAAATAAATTAAATAGATACATACAATATTCCTAAATAAATATTCATAATATATAACAATTTATAAACTTCTTCGTATTCAATTCTTCTACTTGTTGATAAAGCTTGTCCAACTCTGGCTCCGACATTCTATAAACCCTGCTGGCTATAGGCTTCGTTCCAGGATTCAACTCAATGCAAAACTCTACCTCTCTCACTGGTGGTAAACCTGGAAGCTCATCTGAAAAAATATCAAGAAACTCTTCGACCACCCTAGCAACCTTCTCCTCTACTGCTACTACCGCTGCAATAATGCCCTTAGAATGATCCTCCAATGATCGCACAAAGGTGAACTCTTCAATGCCTGAAATATTAAACACCATCCTACTTCCTCGATAATCTATCGTCGCATGAATGTCTCTCAACCAGTCCATGCCTAGGACAATGTCAAAGTTGCCTATAGGAAACTCAATCAAAGACGCGGGCAATAAATGCCCACACACGACGACCGGACATGCTAAGCACACTCTGCTAATGTCACTCCCGTTTCCCGTTATACGTATTTTCAGTATACGTGCGCAGATTTATAACAATTGTCAGGTGACCCGTGTTTTGACTTATCTTGTTTAGCTTGATCCTGGTTTAATCTTGCCTTGGTTTATTTGGTTTGGTTCAACATGACTTGACTTGACTTGGCTTGACTTGGTTTATTTTGGTTCATCTTGGCTTGGCTTGGCTTGGTTTGGTTTATTTTGGTTTGAGATGGGAGGGGTTGCTATATAAGTCAATTATCCTCTCTTCCTCTTGCTCTCTCTCTTCATTACTCTTTTTTATTTACTTCTTCTTCTTCTCCATTACTCCTCCTACCCACCCAAGAAACCCTAGGCAAGTATAACTTGCTTCATGATGGATCTTCCATTTTTATTTTTTTATTCTCTTCTCTACTTGATTCTAAGCCACTTTAGAACTTGTCATTTTTGGTTTTGATGGATGGATTTTTGTAGATCTAAGTTTTGATCTTTTTTTTTAGTTTTGATCTAGTAAAGCTTGGTATTTCCTAAAACTAGTCGTCCCAGGCTGTAGGAAATCTCATTCTATGCAGTTTAGACCCTTGGAAGTCTTAATTCAGACCCTTGTTAGCAGTCACCCGAATAAAACTCGTATTATACGCAAATTTTTCCAAATCTTTCAGAAACGTATAATACTTGCGTACTTTTAATAGATCTAAACCAGTACATAAATTTTAAGCATGTGAAATTTTAAACGTATTTTTGTATAAATTATTAAAAAATTTGGCCAAAAAATATGGTGGAAATCTCTTTAATTAACCAAATTTGATATTATATTTAAAAATGTGAAGTTTCTAACCTCAATATTTCCATTTTTTTGAATATTTGACCGAATTTTTTGACGTATTTTATTTGCACTAAGCCGATTTGTACTCGTACTTTTGTCGTCCCAAATTTTTCCCGTTTGCCGAATTGCTAACAAGGATTCAGACTTGTTTTGAGGAAGTTATGGTCATGGCAAGTTTTTGGAACTTCTATGGCTGAACTTGCTGTTTGGGGACGACGAGCCCCATGCGCCGAAACCCCCATGCGCCCGGGAGGCCATGCGTCGTGAAGTTCCGAGAATGCATCTTTTGACTCCGAACGTGTCATGTGTGTAGGTTCCTTACGCACATGTACTGAAGATGCATCGTAAGTCTCCCATTGTGATGCACCTATATCTGGCCATACGCCCATATCTGGCTATGCGTCTCTTTGGCAATGCGCCTATATCTTGCCATACGCCTATATCTGGCTATGTGCCTCTTTCGCCATGCGCTTATATCTGGCCATGCGCCTATATCTGGCTATGTGCCTCTTTGGCCATGCACCTATATCTGGCCATATGCCTATGATGGTCCAGTGCCTCTCTGGCCATGCAACTACTTCGGCCATGCGCCATCCTGATCCTGGTGTCCATCCATTCCCAGGCGCCAATGCTTGCCTAGGCGCCCATCCATCGTTAGGCGCCCATTATGATGCGCCTACCCCCTGTGTTGGCCCAATGATTATATTGTGTTTTTGAATATGGCTAATCAGTTAAGTTTAACAAAATGATGTCACTAATATTCATATACTCACTATCATGTTGCTACTTAAACTTAGCATTGTCCTAATTGTCCTATATTATATTGCTATGCTTGTATCGTACTGCAACATATTTTGCTGGCCTAACATGTATTTGTAGACATGCAGTAAGCATGATCAAACATGATCAAACAGGACATAGGCAATGAAGAATTAATGATGTAGCAAAGACGGCGTCATACAAAAAGATTTCTCCGAACCGCCTAGCGACCTATCTGGGGCCTTGCATCGGGGGTTCCGCTGCCCGGTCAGCGGACAGGGGTCGAGGGGGCAGCGCCCCCCGTCGGGGGTTCGGGGGCGAAGCCCCCGAAAGGTATTCAGATTTCCAGATCTGTTTATCTTTGGATGACCACTGTCAAGGAAAAAGACGTCTTCAGTTCTGCTCAGATATCAGAAGAAAGGCGTCATCACAGGGCTCTTGGTTTTCCTACTTGTTCCAAGTCTGTAATATTCATTTTATTGAGTCTAGAAGAATGTGTACGTTGAGTCACACTGAGTCATCTCAACCCTTAGACATATCTCTCCAAGCTCTACCATACAAACAGACCAATTCCTGAACCAAGCCCAAGCTCCACAAAGCCCAAAAGCCCAATGGACCAATTCTGTCTTCTGGAGACAGAGTTCGGGCCGAACTCTGCCTCCACACAGAGTTCGGGCCGAACTCTGTCCCCTGATTTTTAGCACCCTGATTTTTAGGGCCTGCTTGCTACAAGCTGTCCAACGTTTGAAAATTTGAATTCTTGGGGCAGAATTCTGGCCGAATTCTGCCTCCCCAGAGTAGTATAAATAGAGCTTGAATTCTTTCATTTCAAATCATCTATTACCTTCAAATATTCAAGCTTTCTAAGCTCTACTACTCCAAGCCTTATTCTTCCATATCTCCTAAGCCACAACTCTCCTTAGCCCAAGGTGCTCAGTGCGATATCAGCTAGAAGTTATGTGCAAGAGTAAAAGAAAAGTCACTTGGACAATTCTAAGTTTTGCCACCTGCGAATCTGTAAGAAGTTGGCGTGCTCTTCTGAGTAAAGGCACGTGGTTGTACACTATTTCACAAATAGTAGATTTCAATCCTGAGCTAGAGTTCTCAGGCCTGGACTAGTCCTCCACGAGGGAAACCAGGTTAAAACTGCTGTATTTGCGTATGCTCTTATGATCTTTATTTACTTCCGTATTTCTCTCTGATTTATTTACTATCTTGATAGTTGTTTTGTGGAGGTGATATAGAGTTAACTTTTTATTTGGTGATTATCGACACAAACTCTATTCACCCCCCTCTAGAGTTGCCTACACGTTATTTCAATTGGTATCAGAGAAAGGTCTCTATTGTTAGGCTTAACATCCTTAGAGTAGATCCTTGTTTATTTGTGTATGACATCGTATTCTTCCTCCTCCGATGAAGAGGGTTTTACTTCTAGTAGCATAGACAATCATGTTTCTTCTAAATGCAATAAGTGCTCTAAGTGGAAAGCCATGGCTAACCAATCCTTAAAGTTTGCTAAGGCTTTTCATTCTACAAATGAAGAACTTGTAGAAAAGGTTATTCATTTAGAAGAAGCTAATGTGTTTTTGAGAAATGAAAACAATATTTTATTATCTAGACTTGACTCTCAAAACTCATCTTGTGTTTCTTTAAAGAGTTTGAATGATTCTTTAATTTTGAAAATCAAATCTCTTTCCTCATCAATAGAAGATCTTAAGAAGCAAGCACATGAGCTAAATCATTTGCATGATTCTTCTATTGACTCTTTAAAGAAACAAAATGATGATTTTATTTCTAGAATTGCTTTATTTAAAAAAGAGAATTATGCTTTAAATGCTAAATTTGATTCTCTTACTTGTTTGCATAATGATTTGCTATTAGAACATGATATTCTTAAGACCAAATCCATGCATAGTGATTCTCTTACTTGTGTGCATAATGATTTGCTATTAGAACATGATAGTCTTAAGACCAAATCCATGCATGCTCACTCTAGAGATATTCATCATTCTAGTATGTCACATGTTCATAATCATGCTCATTCCGTTACATGTGCACACACTAGTATTAGGTGCTTCTATTGCTCTCGCATTGGACACATGAGTGTAACTTGTCCTATTCGTAGGAGTTTTTCTGCCAATGCTAGAGTAAATAGTATATGGGTCCCTAAAGCTAACAAATGTGGATTCAAGTTTATTTGGATACCAAAGTCTTCGCCTAATGTTGTAGGTGGAGCTTCTTGTATCGGAACATAGCACCGAAGAAGCGTGTTGGTGGTTGCAAAGCTCAAAGGTCATCTTCCAAGCAATTACACCAACACAAGTGTGGCCACTAGAGCCACTTTGGTAACATGCTAAACTATTCTGTTTAAATGGCTTATATTTGTAGAATCTAGCATGTTTCTCTTGATGTCTTGCTACTAGCTCACATAGATATCCTTTAGTTGCTTATTATATAAATCAATGTGAGATATAATACTAGCATGCTTATTTGTTTTTCTTATTATTTCTTTTATCTAGCATGACTAGTTTAGCCTCCGAGCAAGTGTTATCTCGTGTTGAAACTTATATTCTGTCTGTCTGAGGGCTGTAACATGATTGACAAATCCTAGGGTTGATCATGTATGACTTTACCTCTTGCTAGTCTTCGTATTTTATATGACTAGCTTCATGATCATCTGAATATGTAATATTTGGGACGCCTTACTTTGTATGTCTGATGATCTAATATCTTGTAATATTTATTTTCTTGCTTAAGATTGAGACACTAGGCTTGTTCTTGACCATAAAAGACTGCTGGCTTGTAGTTAAACCCTCATGCTTCTAGACAGCCGTGACCATATTGCGAGGTGGATTACACTTTAATGTACGTAGTTGGCTATGTCTGTCCCCCGCTCTCCAGTATTCAGGTTCTGGGGCGTGACACGATTTAAGTTGTAGCCCATGCAGGTCTTGTAAATCAAGATGTGTAGGGGTTTACTAAATAGTTGTCTCAATCTACATTCATTGTAGGAACGAAATCGTAAAGCGCAATACTCTAGGGGGTGAATAGAGTTGGCAGCGGAATATTGCTAATTAAAAAAAAATGTTAGTAGCAAGATCACAGATATTAATCACAAATAAGATATGTAAAAGCAGAGATCAGAAAGCAAAAGCTGTCAGATCCCTATTTTGGAAATAGGTATATGACTGTATTGGTGTATTTTGAGGATTTTTAATTTCGGGTATTCTTAAAATTTTATTATTGTTTACTTGGATGTGAGTTTATCCACATTATTATTCTTTTATTTTTATTATTGTTATTGTTATTATTATTTTTTTACCTACATCTACCCCTCCCCAAACCCTAATACTCTCTCTTTCCCCTTACTTCCACTCTCAGCCGCCCCCCCAATTCTCTCTCTTCACTCTCTCCCTCCCGATCCCTCTTTCTCTCTCCCCCACTGGACCAGAGCCCTCCCATCTATCTCTCTCTCTCTCCTCCCTTCTTCCCTTGCTGGAGAATCCCGATCCCTCTCTCTCCTTTCCCTCACTGGACCAGCCCGAGCATCCCTCTCTCCTCCATTACTCCCACTCTCTCCCTCTCTCACTCGGCCTCCGCCGCCACCACTTCAGCCGCTACCGCCATGGCGACCACCCCTATCGTCGCCGTCGCCTCCCTCACCACCATCGCGTCCATCTCCACCGCCTCCATGGCCGCGACCGCCACCCGCCACCACCCTCCAGTGCGGCCCCCCTCCTCTGCGACCACCGCTGCCACCATCATCGTCATCTTCAGCGCCACCACCACTTCCCCCTCTTTCCTTCTCCTTCGCGGCCGCTGTTCCCTCCGTCGGAGCCCATCAGACCCCGGTGAGCCCTTCCGCCCCCTCCTTTTCTCTTCTCTTCGGCGGACAGCACCACCGCCGTGCTTCCGCTGCGTGTGCCGTGCCAGCCTTGAGCGGCGGGACGCCCTTGGGCCCCGTGCTGCTCGGGCAGCGTGTTCCCCGGGCCACGTGCCTTGGGTCACGTGTACTAGGTTTGTGCGTTCCCTCGTTTCCCGTATTTCTCGGGATGCGTGCACCTTGATGTACGTATCGCCTCGTACTCCGTGCCCTCTTGATTTTGTGTCGTCTCGGGTGTGCGTACCTTGGTGTGCGTGCTGTCCCAGTTTTCATGCACCCTGATCCATATGCTGCCTTGGACGGCGGGACGCCTCGTGCCCCGTGCTGCCTCGGGCAACGTGCCATCTCGGTTTGCACACAGTCTCGTTTTCCGTACCTCGGCCTTTGTGCCTTTCTTGATTTTTGTGCCGCATCGATTCGCGTGCATGTATCGATTTGCATGACCGTCTCGGTTTACGTGCCGTATTGGACTTCGTACCACATCAATTTACATACGCATCTCGATTTGTGTGCCGAATCGATTTACGTGCTCCTTGGACTTTGGGTCGTTTCGATTTACGTACTCGCCTCGATTTACGTGTCGCGTGATTCATGGACCATTCTGATATTCGTGATTTTCTCGATCTATGTATATGTCTCGATTTACGTGCACGTGTTTCCCGTTCATCTTGATATTCGTGCCATTTGGATTCTCGTGCGCATCTCGATATACATGTACGTCTCGGTTTACGTGTCCGTATCGATCCGCGTACCTCGATTTCCGTGCCCGATCCCTGTACTGCTTGTGGGACCCACACGGTATAGCCTTCTGCCATCTCTTGTGATTATTCTATTATTATATTATTTGGTGCTGATGACTATTTATTGTGTGTTCTGAGGATCTCGATTGGCGTGCTAGCTTGGATCGCGACTGCCGAAGACTTGCTTACCTAGTCGAGCCCCCTAGGCAAGTATCCCTTGCTCATCGGCGGCTCTTGCCATCTCTCCTGGATTTTATTGTATTTAATTTATTATAAATTGTATAACCATGAGTAGTGTAGCTTAGTAGTAGAACTGCCATGATAACCTAGATTAGCTTGGTCCGATACTGGGAAAGACCGTATCGGACGACTCGGATGGGTCATCCACACCTCCGAGGACACGAGCACGACTCACTTGTACGGATTGTCCCCATATGCCCCGTGTCCTACTCGCGGTCGGGTAACGGCTTTGGCTAACTTTACTTGTGGCGGTGATTGCGCTTGGGTTAGGGATTTATGAACATGTGTTGTGGTGCGCCCTGCGAGGCAGTTATTTTATTATTATGCATGTTGGCTTGGCGCCCAGTACGCATTATAGCGCTGCTGGAGGCCGGGACTTAGTGGTCTCGGGTTCGAGTGGTTTCCAGTACGTATCGTAGTGCTACTGGAGGCCGAGACTTAGTGTTCTCGGCTATCGATTTGTTCCCAGTACGCATCGTAGTGCTGCTGGTAGCTGAGACTTAGTGTTCTCAGCCTGCGATTCTGCGACAGGATTGCGCCGAGTGGTTTTAGCCCCTATTCGTAGGGTGCTCCCATCCAGATTACAAAGAAGACTTTGCCGGATTTTTTCAGAATTCCCGGTTGGGAATTTGGTTCGAAGGATTGGGCAGAACCATTCCTTTGGTTTGCGGGACTAAACTCATGCATGTTTTTCTTGGTATAGCATACCTGATCCTATTGCCTGCTAGGTAGACTCCCGACTAGATTAGTCGCCTAGCGTCTTGACCTGTCTTGTCCGCCGGATTGTGTAAGGAGAGCTGTACTACTCGGGTGAAGGTCTGTAACCCTGGTCCTTGTTTGGTTTAAGGGTTGTGGATCTGATCCAGAGTGGTTCACGTAATCCTTGCCTTTTCGACGGTATCACCCATTGGACTCTTGACTCGTGACCTTTCTTTTTAGATGGTGTTCTAGTTTAGTTTGTTATCCCATTGTCTGTCCTATCCGTCGGATTGTGTAAGGAGAGCGGTTCTACTCGGGTGAAGGTCTGCAACCCTGGTCCTTGTTTGGTTTAAAGGTTGTGGATCTGATCCAGAGTAGTTCACACAATTCTTGCCATCTTCCGACGGCGTTGATTAGTATTGACCCATGTGTTGGGATTATGATCTTATTCGAGGATTGACTATGAGGAGATATGATATTGAGATAGTGATTATGGTAAACTAAGTGAATTCTTAGATAGTGTTGCTAGTTCTTTGGTGATGTTCTAATTTGATCAAATATGTCTTTGAGGACTTTTGGATTTTGGATACTGGTACGAGTGTCTCACGGAACGAGGAGAATATCGAGGGTATTATTATATGATTTTTACTCGACTTCCCAAACGCCTAAAACCTGGTACCTTTGTGTATTCCGGTAGTTGGAGAACCTGGTTTGATTGCTGTGTCTTGGTAGTTGAGGGGCTTGTTTTCTAGTGGCTTGTGATCATTGACTTGGAGGATTCTTGTGAGTCAGAGGGCCTAGCATTGTTAGGGGGATGAGCTTGGTATTTGGTGGTTGTCTTTATTGACGTGATATTCACTCCATCATGGATGGGAGACTCTTGCTAGATTGATCTGGTGAATGGACCGACTTGATGATTGGAGCTGTAGGCTCCCATATATGCTTGAGATGTTATTATAGTAGAGGTTCTGGTCTTGTACTTGACCTGATATCCATGCCACAATGTGGGCAGATGACTTCTTGTGACTGACAGAGTTGTCCTTGTCCTAGACCTGACTACCTGTATCCGTGCTATAAGTCCAGCTTACCCTTTGAGGTACTGGCCCTGACCTTGCACTGTGGTGCCCCTTGTCTATTGGCACTTTGAGGTGCTACTTCTATGATTATATGGCATTACGATGCTATCTTGATATTCTGGCTATATTATATGATTACCTGCACGGGTATCTGGTATTTGGCCTATAGTCTTAGCGTGGTTAGGATTGCTTGCTTGCTTGTTGCATAACACTAAGGATGGATCACAACTGGGACTATAGGTGCCGAGGTTGATTCTTACTTAGCGTTCTCGTACTGAGGTGCGACATCTAGGAGGATGATCATATGACCACGGCATGTGATTCCGGATAAATGTATGTTTAATCTAGGCAACTTAAACTGGTAGAAGCATTGGGAGGGAACGAAATCTCGAGATCGTGTATTACCAGCCTTATCCCAGACATTAGTCATGACCTGCAGGCTGGCCACCACGGATATTGTTACCATTCGTACTAGTAGATGGCAATATCCGGCTACTGATGTACTATATATTATATACATGGCATGCTCGGCACGGTAGCCTTACGAGGGACCGGTGGTGACATGCAAAGCCCAGTGGCCTTACGAGGGATCGATGCTTTTCTTACATGCTATACTTGGCCTCGCTAGCCCTGCTGGGACGACACGATCTGAGGATTCCCATACTTGCATTGTTGGGGTAATCCAACCTCCATATAGAGAGCCGTAGGCATTTTGAGTGGCCGCTTTTTCTTCTAAATTGTATGGCTTGTTGCTTGCTAAGCTGGCATGTATGTAACGCTGTCCCGGTACGGTAATTCATTCTTTTGTTCTTGTTTGATGTAGGGGTGAGTTACTGTTTCGATGACAGACTACGAGTTCCAGCTGGCGATGCAAGCATTAGTGGATGTTAGGATGACTGTGATGATTGTTGGTTACTTACGTATTAGTAGTTGGATTGCTGCCTTATATTCTGTAATCGTGCGTTGGTACCGCACGATCCCTTACCTTATTTACTGTTTTTAGATGCTATTTCTGTCACATTTTATCATGCTGGTTTTCTTCGCCCGTCCTTGAGCCTTCCTTTCTGGTACTTGCTGCGGTTGGCCTGACCAACCCTGGATTGTTCCCAGATTGCCTGAGACCGACCCTGCGGATCTTCTAGACTCGATTTGGAGGATGTACTTCAGTTCTCGACCATGCTAGGAACTGTGGAAAGGTATACTAGTCTACATTATTTTTCTGTACTGTGGATTTTCTGATTTTTATATGAGTATTCCCTGCTTTCCATATGATTATCTCTCTTGATGTTGTTTCATTATGATTTGCTTGTGGACATGAGATCGGATTTAGGCCATAGATTGATTGCATGCTAGGATACCCAGCAAGACTTGACAGCTGTCATCGCTGTATAGCATATTCGTACCTTATACGGTGTAGCTGGCCTACGTCTGTCCCCGTATTTCGGTACTGGGGCGTGACATGGTTTTAGTGGTGGCCCATGCAGGTCTCGTTTTGAGATTTTGTTGGGTATCACATGATTATTGATCTTAGTCCACTATTCCTTGGGATTCTAACTTGCTATACACTTGCCCTTCGCTCTCTTGAACCTGTGAACTGGTCCTCATCTCTACTTGGACCTATCTTGCTTGGCCATGTCTTATACGTGTTATCTACCTCTGATCCTTGTTTGATAGATATGATCCTATAGTTGGTCATGTCGATCACCTTATTTGATGAGATGTTATCTCCATCATTTGGGTTACATGATTATTTATCTTGGGTTCTATACTCTCTATCGGTGTTTCGCCTTGTTTGATTTCCTGTTATCCATTTTGTGCGTTGACTTCGTGTTGACTTAGTATCATTATCGCCCTCTTCGAGCGTTGGCTGGATTGCTGCAGAATGAAGATTTCATCAGGACTCTGAGATTAGATATTTTAACATTTGTTGAGTATCCGAGGGATATTCTTGTATCGATTCGGCTTCCTTGATTCCGGACAGCTCCGCACTCATGATTATCTGTTTCAGATATTATTTTAGTTATAGATATACTTTCTATACATTATATTTTGAAATGGATTCTTGGTTTGGAGTATTTTCCTATGGATATGGAGTATTTTCCTAGAAAAGCTATCTTGTGGTTATTATTAAAGATATTTTTGGATGTGTGTTGTGATTCACCTGGATTTTGGATTTTGATTGTTTTTCTAGGACACTCGTTATATTGTTAAAGATTTTTGTGATTTTAGTGATTTGGATATGTGAGTTATGGATTTGATTCGTTTTTGGGTATTTGTCGAGAGTACCGGGTGACCCTAGTATACCTTGACGGCGTGGTAACAAAAAGTTGCAGCCGCGCGATTATAGCGTCATGGTGAATCTTTTGCAGCCATTCCGGGTGGCGTGGCAAGGAATGACCGTGACACACATTTTTCGGATATTAAGAAACTACAGTCGTCGGCTCGAGACAGATATCCTGTATTTTATGATTTTATGCGGATTTATTATTTTCTTTATGTAGTTGGAATTTTATGTTTTCTGACATTGTTTTCGACATTCTATACTTGTTTTGATTTATGGGGTTATTTCGTGCATGCGAGATTTTGCTTTTCGAGATTGCTTCATTGTTTAGATTTACCTTACGAGTTGATTTATCTAGCCATACACTGTTCTCCTTGATGTTTTCATATTGAGATTTTATTTGTTTCTTATTGTATTACTTGATTTCTGTAAGGTGGGTAGAGTTTTTCATGGCAGATATATATGTACTAGTTTTGAAAACCCTATTTTGATGATTTTGAAATTTCGAGGACGAAATTTTTGTAAGGTGGGTAGGATTTCAGATCCCTATTTTGGAAATAGGTATATGACTGTATTGGTGTATTTTGAGGATTTTTAATTTCGGGTATTCTTAAAATTTTATTATTGTTTACTTGGATGTGAGTTTATCCTCATTATTATTCTTTTATTTTTATTATTGTTATTGTTATTATTATTTTTTTACCTACATCTACCCCTCCCCAAACCCTAACACTCTCTCTCCCCCCTTACTTCCACTCTCAGCCTCCCCCCCAATTCTCTCTCTTCACTCTCTCTCTCCCGATCCCTCTTTCTCTCCCCCCCACTAGACCAGAGCCCCCCTCATCTCTCTCTCTCTCTCCTCCCTTCTTCCCTTGCTGGAGAATCCCGAACCCTCTCTCTCCTTTCCTTCACTGGACCAGCCCGAGCTCCCCTCTCTCCTCCATTACTTCCACTCTCTTCCTCTCTTACTCGGCCTCCGCCGCCACCACTTCAGCCGCCACCGCCATGGCGACCACCCCCATCGTCGCCGTCGCCTCCCTTACCACCATCGCGTCCATCTCTACCGCCTCCATAGCCGCGACCGCCACCCGCCACCATCCACCAGTGTGGCCCCCCTCTTCTGCGACCACCGCTGCCACCATCATCGTCATCTTCAGCGCCACCACCACTTCCCCCTCTTCCCTTCTCCTCCGCGGCCACTGTCCCCTCCGTCGGAGCCCATCAGACCCCGGTGAGCCCTTCCGCCCCCTCCTTTCCTCTTCTCTTCGGCGGACAGCACCACCACCGTGCTTCCGCTGCGTGTGCCGTGCCAGCCTCGAGCGGCGGGACGCCCTTGGGCCCCGCGCTGCTCGGGCAGCGTGTTCCCCGGGCCACGTGCCTTGGGTCACGTGCACTAGGTTTGTGCGTTCCCTCGTTTCCCGTATTTCTCGGGATGCGTGCACCTCGATGTACGTGTCGTCTTGTACTCCGTGCCCTCTTGATTTTGTGTCGTCTCGGGTGCGCGTACCTTAGTGTACGTGCTGTCCCAGTTTTTGTGCACCCTGATCCACGTGCTGCCTTGGACGGCGGGACGCCTCGAGCCCCGCGCTGCCTCGGGCAACGTGCCATCTCGATTTACGCACCGTCTCGTTTTTCGTGCCTCGGGCTTTGTGCCTTTCTTGATTTTCGTGCCGTATCGATTCGCATGCATCATCGATTTGCATGACCGTCTCGGTTTGCGTACCACGTTGGACTCCGTACCACATCGATTTACGTACGCACCTCGATTTGTGTGCCGAATCGATTTACGTGCTCCTTGGACTTTAGGTCGTTTCGATTTACGTGCTCACCTCGATTTGCGTGTCGCGTGATTCGTGGACCATTATGATATTCATGATTTTCTCGATCTATGTGCACGTCTCGATTTACGTGCACGTGTTTCTCGTTCATCTTGATATTCGTGCCATCTCGATTCTCGTGCGCGTCTCGATATGCATGCATGTCTCGGTTTACGTGTCCGTATCGATCCGCGTACCTCGATTTCCGTGCCCGATCCTTGCACTGCTTGCGGAACCCACACGGTATAGCCTTCTGCCATCTCTTGTGATTATTCTATTATTTTGTGCTGATGACTATTTATTGTGTGTTCTGAGGATCTCGATTGGCGTGCTAGCTTGGATCGCGACTGCCGAAGACTTGCTTACCTAGTCGAGCCCCCTAGGCAAGTATCCCTTGTTCATCGGCGGCTCTTGCCATCTCTCCTGGATTTTATTGTATTTAATTTATTGTAAATTGTATAACCAAGAGTAGTATAACTTAGCAGTAGAACTGCCATGATAACCTAGATTAGCTTGGTCCGATACTGGGATAGACCGTATCGGACGACTCGGATGGGTCATCCACACCTCCGAGGACACGAGCACGACTCACTTGTACGGATTGTCCCCATATGCCCCGTGTCCGACTCGCGGTCGGGTAACGGCTTTGGCTAACTTTACTTGTGGCGGTGATTGTGCTTGGGTTAGGGATTTATGAACATGTGTTGTGGTGCGCCCTGCGAGGCGGTTATTTTATTATTATGCATGTTGGCTTGGCGCCCAGTACGCATTGTAGCGCTGCTGGAGGCCGGGACTTAGTGGTCTCGGGTTCGAGTGGTTTCCAGTACGCATCGTAGTGCTACTGGAGGCCGAGACTTAGTGTTCTCGGCTATCGATTTGTTCCCAGTACGCATCGTAGTGCTGCTGGTAGCTGAGACTTAGTGTTCTCAGCCTGCGATTCTGCGGCGGGTTGCGCCGAGTAGTTTTAGCCCCTATTCATAGGATGCTTCCATCCAGATTACAAAGGAGACTCTGCCGGATTTTTCCAGAATTCCCGGTTGGGAATTTGGTTTGAAGGATTGGGCAGAACCATTCCTTTGGTTTGCGGGACTGAACTCATGCATGTTCTTCTTGGTATAGCATTCCTGATCCTATTGCCTGCTAGGTAGACTCCCGACTAGATTAGTCGCCTAGCGTCTTGACCTGTCTTGTCCGCCGGACCTGTCTTGTCCGCCGGATTGTGTAAGGAGAGCGGTACTACTCGGGTGAAGGTCTGCAACCCTGGTCAATTTTGGTTTAAGGGCTGTGGATCTGATCCAGAGTGGTTCATGCAATCCTTGCCTTTTCGACGGTATCACCCATTGGACTCTTGACCCGTGACCCTTCTTTTTAGATGGTGTTCTAGTTTAGTTTGTTATCCCATTGTCTGTCCTGTCCTGTCCGCCGGATTGTGTAAGGAGAGCGGTTCTACTCGGGTGAAGGTCTGCAACCCTGGTCCTTGTTTGGTTTAAGGGTTGTGGATCTGATCCAGAGTGGTTCACACAATCCTTGCCATCTTCCGACGACGTTGATAAGTATTGACCAATTTGTTGGGATTATGATCTTATTCGAGGATTGACTATGAGGAGATATGATATTGAGATAGTGATTATGGTAGACTAAGTGGATTCTTAGATAGTGTTGCTAGTTCTTTGGTGATGTTCTAATTTGATCAAATATGTCTTTGAGGACTTTTGGATTTTGGATACTGGTGCGAGTGTCTCGCAGAACGAGGAGAATATCGAGGGTATTATTATATGATTTTTATTCGACTTCCCAAACGCCCAAAACCTGGTACCTTTGCGTATTCCGGTAGTTGGAGAACCTGGTTTGATTGCTGTGTCTTGGTAGTTGAGGAGCTTGTTTTCTAGTGGCTTGTGATCATTGACTTGGAGGATTCTTGTGAGTCAGAGGGCCTAGCATTGTTAGGGGGATGAGCTTGGTATTTGTTGGTTGTCTTTATTGACGTGATATTCACTCCATCATGGATGGGAGACTCTTGCTAGATTGATCTGGTGAATGGACCGACTTGATGATTGGAGCTGTAGGCTCCCATATATGCTTGAGATGTTATTATAGTAGAGGTTCTGGTCTTGTACTTGACCTGATATCCATGCCACGATGTGGGCAGATAACTTCTTATGACTGACAGAGTTGTCCTTGTCCCAGACCTGATTACCTGTATCCGTGCTATAAGTCCAGCTTACCCTTTGAGGTACTGGCCCTGACCTTGCACTGCGGTGCCCCTTGTCTATTGGCACTTTGAGGTGCTACTTCTATGATTATATGGCATTGCGATGCCATCTTGATATTCTGGCTATATTATATGATTACCTGCACGGGTATCTGGTAGTTGGCCTATAGTCTTAGCGTGGTTAGGATTGCTTGCTTCCTTGTTGCATAACACTAAGGATGGATCACAACTGGGACTATAGGTGCCGAGGTTGATTCTTACTTAGCGTTCTCGTACTGAGGTGCGACATCTAGGAGGATGATCATGTGACCACGGCATGTGATTCCGGATAAATGTATGTTTAATCTAGGCAACTTAAACTGGTAGAAGCATTGGGGGGAACGGAATCCCGAGATCGTGCATTACCAGCCTTATCCCAGACATTAGTCATGACCTGCAGGCTGGCCGCCACGGATATTTTTACCATTCGTACTAGTGGATGGCAATATCCGGCTACTGATGTACTATACATTATATACATGGCATGCTCGGCACGGTGGCCTTACGAGGGACCGATGGTGACATGCAAAGCCCGATGGCCTTACGAGGGATCGGTGCTTTTCTTATATGCTATACTTGGCCTCGCTGGCCCTGCTGGGACGACACGATCTGAGGATTCCCATACTTGCATTGTTGGGGTAACCCAACCTCCACATAGAGAGCCGTAGGCATTTTGAGTGGCCGCTTATTCTCCTAAATTGTATGGCTTGTTGCTTGCTAAGCTGGCTGGTACGTAACGCTGTCCCGGTGCGGTAATTCATTCTCTTGTTCTTGTTTGATGTAGGGGTGAGTTACTGTTCCGATGACAGACTACGAGTTCCAGCTGGCGATGCAAGCATTAGTGGATGTTAGGATGACTGTGATGATTGTTGGTTACTTACGTATTAGTAGTTGGATTGCTGCCTTATATTCTGTAATCGTGTGTTGGTACCGCACGATCCCTTACCTTATTTACTGTTTTTAGATGCTATTTCTGTCACATTTTATCATGCTGGTTTTCTTCGCCCGTCCTTGAGCCTTCCTTTCTGGTACTTGCTGCGGTTGGCCTGACCAACCCTGGATTGTTCCCAGATTGCCTGAGATCGACCCTGCGGATCTTCCAGACTCGACTTGGAGGATGTGCTTCACTTTCCGACCATGCTAGGAACTGTGGGAAGGTATACTAGTCTACATTATTATTCTGTACTGTGGATTTTCTGATTTTCATATGAGTATTCCCTGCTTTCCATATGATTATCTCTCTTGATATTGTTTTATTGTGATTTGCCTGTGGACATGAGATCGGATTTAGGCCATAGATTGATTGCATGCTCGGATACCCAGCAAGACTTGACAGCCGTCATCGCCGTATAGCGTATTCGTACCTTATACGGTGTAGCTGGCCTACGTCCGTCCCCGTATTTCGGTACTGGGGCATGACAAAAGCAAAGACAACGATTTATACTGGTTTCCCTCTGTCGAGGACTAGTCCAGTCGGAAGAACTCTTGCTTCCAGTTGAATCCACTATTGGCAAAATTGCAAGTTTTCTTACGAAGTCCTTGCAACTTCTACAACGTGAGCTTTGATATGAAGTACTCGTCCAATTTCAATTGTGAAGAGGTTTTCTTCAATCAAGCCTTCTGATTACAATCACTCAGAAACTTTTAAACCGTACCACACTGGCAAATCGACTAGAGGATTGTAACTGGCTTGGGATATGAAATTCAAAGCTCGAAAAACTCTTTGGAGTAGCAGTAGGCTTAAAGAGAGAGAAGATTGAAAGTGAATGGGTGAGTTGAAATGATCGAAATTCTTCTCTATTTATAGTTATTTCAAAGGGAGAAGTCTGGCAGAATTCGGGCAGAATTCGGACAGAATTCGGAGAGTAAATCTCGGTCAACATCGTAAAAGGAGAAGGACCAAGTTTTAAGGAGATTTCAAAAATCAAACGGCTACCAGCAGAACTCTGGCCGAACTCGGGCCGAGTTATGTCAGGGTTATGACAGTATTAAAAAATAGTTTTGAGGAGATTTTTGAAATGCGTTTTGAAATATGTTTTGAAGCTTTTGTTAAACAAGAGAGATATTTTCAAAACATGGGAGTTTTTGAAAAACGTTTTGGGAGATGTCTTCAAAACATGGGAGTTTTTAAAAAACGTTTTGGGATAGCCTATTTGCCAGTACGACTCGGTGTACAACATATTCCTAGACTCAATAAAAGTAGAGAATACATTGTATGAAATAGGTACAGACTCGAGTGGCAAATATAGCTGCAGTCTTGAACGGAGTAGATGTCCGATCTTGATCAGTGTCCAAGAGTCCAAAACTGAGTAGCTTCATATATCAGGTCAGAGTTGGTTCAATTACTAAAATCAGGTTTGACCATATGACCAATGGGCCAACAATCTCTCCCATTTTGATAATTGACAAACTATGAATGATATAACATCTTTGAGAATATGAACACAAAATTGTACACCTAATATACTGATCTGTACTGATCTATAATTGTTCATTCCTGTATTCTTCAAAGAAAAATGTTAGATCCTTTTTCTCCCCCGTTGTCACTTAGCAAAATAATTGCAAAGAGAGAAGCTCCCCCGCAATTAATGCGTAAGCAACAAACAGTGAAGAAACACAAAAATATATACATCTCATGCAGATAGAAAGATAGTATAGGAAAGATATTTACAGGCAGTTCACAAGACAGAAGCATAGTATAAAAGTGTTACACAAGAATGCTAAATTGAACTAAATGAACTAAAACATGTCAAATTATACTAAAATAATGTTCCACAGACAAAAATAATATCCATAATCTCCAAAAGAAAACTGATAATAACCACTGAAAAAGTTATATAACAAGAAACTGATGCAATGGTCCATAATCATCACAAAAAATAAAGTCTCAAATCTATGAGAAACTAATAGATAAAAAAAATTCTTGGAATGTCGGAGCATTTTCAAGTAAACAGTGTCACACCCACTTTTCATTTCAAGGATATTTTGGTAATTTTAAATTATTTTATTTAATTATTGAACTCATGTGATGATATATGGTTTGGTTTGCTGTCTGAGTAGTTTTGATGGGTTTAACTTAGCCAACCATGACCTAAAACCTTGATGACATATTAGAATTAGATTTATTATCATTAGAATTAATTTAGATTTTATTAGTCAATTTTAGAGTGATTAATTGATTTCTTTTTTAGCCTTTTTAGTAGCCTTTTTAAAGCCTGTTTGACTTGGGCTTTACTAGCAACTTAGGGGCCCAGGCCCATGCATCTAACCTAACCCTAATCCCCTATACTTGGCCGGCCATAGGCAACCCCTCCCCTTTCATTGCATTGTAGTTTGTAGCCTCCAAGAAACCCTAGATCTCCCCTCTTCCAAAATTCATAACTTTTGCATCCGGAGCCCGTTTCTCCTCAAATGAAGACCGTCGTGCTTGTAGAAAGGAGAGGATCTTGCTGGAGCAGTGTTAGCAAGGTGGTGGAGACGTTTGCTTGAGGGTACTCGACAGTTGGAGCGTTCGGGGAGTCCTTTGCATTGAGATCCTTGACTCTCAATAGGTAACTCCTAATCTAGTATAGTTTTTCCTAATTTTTCTTCATGATAGTGAGCATCTAGGTACCCATGACCTGTAGGATTAATTTCATCCAATTTCATATTCATTTGGTGTCCGTATCGGACACGTGTCGGCTAATATGCGTAGGTATTCGATGAATTGTTGCAATGAATTAAATTCTGTTTTCTGTCGAATCTTTTACATATTTGGATAGCCCTATACACGAGGATCACGACCCCATAGGTTTCGACACGAATCGGACTTGTGTCCGTGTCCAAATAAGACATGAACGTGCTGCACGTCAGGCCGTACGCGTGCCCTGCTGCTCGGGGGTGATTCCTCGACGCATAGGTCACGTGGTCACGTGAAAATTGACGTGTAGGTGGGGGCCGTGACTGAGATCAAGCTCCCAAAGTTTTGTGAAGTTTTGTCGAGAAACGAGTGAGAAATCCTGTCGGCATTGATCGCACACACGCGTGCGCGCGGGACAGTCGTCGCTGAAACGCGGTTCGCACGGACACGACTCGACACGTGGACACGAATTAGGGTGTCCAACATATAGCCCTATACCTACCCTAGCCTAGGACACGAACATGCGACACGAGGTAGGACACACGAGTCCCTAGACTCGATGACAGGCGTGCACGACGCTGTGCATGGGGCTGTGCACGCGCGCACACCCGCGCGCGGACACCCTCTGCGTGTGTGTCGGACATGACACTTGGCCACACGATAACATGGCCAGTAGGTCGGGGATGTGTACGCCCAGGTGTACGCGAAGTTTCATGAGAGGTGGATCAAAAACGAGCGAGAAATCGGGTTCGCATCGATTGGGTTCACGCGCGTATCGGGTTTCCCGATACTCGTTCGCTGAACACGATACGTACACGGTTTTGACCCGAGGAATACCTGAGCATGTCCCACATGTCGAGACCGACCTATTTGCCAAGTTTTGTGGGTTAATTCTGAGTATTTTGAGTTTTGGGTCATTTTGTGAAAATTGGATTTTTCATTGAATTAAAAATTTGAGATTTATGTGATATTTTGATTTCTGAGAATTATGGCGATAAATTCTGAGTTTTTGGTCCTTGGACATTGTTTGAGACTTGTGGGAATCGACTCTCGGGGTTGATTCATATTTTCTAGCCATTTTTGGGCATTATTGGTATTTTACCTATTAATGTATATATATATATATATATATATATATATATATATATATATATATATATATATATATATATATATATAATATATATATATAGGATGGGGATCCCTGAGTACCACGGTCAGGGGTACCTACTGAAATTGACTAAGGCTAATTAACTAGAATAATTCAGTAGTCATAAAGAGATTCCCAGCTACAGGCAATCCCGTTATCTGGGCGCACTAACGGATTTGTAGCCTACCGACGAGTAGGGCACATTTCCAGCACACAGTTACGTGTTGCATTCTTCCTAACGGACATTCGACCCGGATAACCTGGATGGTCTGCAGGGCTTGTGGCTGTTGGAATAATCTCATTGCATCTTGCTAGTAACTAGGCCTGTGATAACCCTAGTTTGTTAAAAGTATCAAGCCGTACTCTTGATTGGCCGTGATTGATTGGATGAAGTTTATTCCAGCTTAGTCTTATCCTGATCCTGTACAAGATTGTATCAGGACATAATTTTTTGTATCGATAAATGATGGGATACCAAGTTCTGTTCAGATGAAGGGTTACAACCCCGGTCCTTGTTTGGTTTAAGGGTTGTAACTTGGCTATCTGAATAGTTCCATGGTTATCTTATCATATATCGTCCTGCTTATTGTGCCCGCCTTAACAATAAAGATCAGGGGTCCAGTTCTGTTCAGGCGAAGGGTTACAACCCCGGTCCTTGTTTGGTTTAAGGGTTGTAACCTGGCTCCCGGAGCAGTTCTGTGTCCTCTCTTCGTTTATTGTCTTATTGTAACCCCCTGTCATGCTCGTCATGTTTTACCTTTACTTCAATACCATGATTATTTATACTGGCCTTAACAATAAAGATCAGGGGTCTAGTTCTGTTCAGGCGAAGGGTTACAACCCCGGTCCTTGTTTGGTTTAAGGGTTGTAACCTGGCTTCCGGAGCAGTTATGTGTCCTCTCTTCGTTTATTGTCTTGTTACCTTATCAATAGTAATTGAGGCGGGTTTCTATTCAGGCGAAGGATTGCAACCCCGGTCCTTGTTTGGTTTAAGGGTTGCAGTCTGGCTACTTGAATGGTTTCTCCGTGTTCAATATATTATTGTTATCTCAGCTATTATCACTATCTTTTAATTACCTTACTATTTATTTGTAATATGCTGGTTTTAGTTCCTAAGTGAGCCTCCTTTATGGCACTTGCTCTTTTTGGGGTTTGACCCAGCTGGTTTTGTGTGGCCAGATATCGGAGCAGCACCAGAGGATCTACCTACTATCCAGCCATATGGTGACCACCAGGCGTAACCCTGGCAACGAGTGGGTTTCTTTTTGTCCTCCCACTTTATTGTAAAATTATTCTTTTGAGGCATTTAGCCGACGAGCACGTGTTAGCTCGATTGCCCTTTATTTACTGTATGCCTACGGGCTGTAACATGATTGACAGATCCTAGGGTTGATCATGTATGACTGAACTCTTACTAGTCCTGACATTTTGTACGACTAGCTTCATGATCATCCAATATGTAATGTATGGGACGCCTTGCTATTATATATTTGGTGCTCTGACATCTTGTAACTACTATTACTTGCTTGTGATTGAGACAATAGGCTTGTTCATGACCATAGAAGACTGTTGGCTTGTAGTTAAACCCTTATGTATCTAGACAGCCGTGACCGTATAGCGAGGTGGGTTGCACTTCAATATACGTAGCTGGCTATGTACGCTCCCGCTCTCTAGTATTCTGGTTCTGGGGCGTGACATGGTTTTAGTGGTGTCCCATGCAGGTCTTGTAATTCAAGATATGTGAGGGTTTACCGAATAGATGTGTCAATCAGTACTCGCCCTTGATCCTACTCGTATCCTCTTGATCCCTGAAAATCTTGACCTGATCACATGCTTGTATCGTTGATCTGTCCTGGTCCTTCCTTATTGTTCCCTATGTCGTCTTCTTCAGCGGCATTGTTCCTGGACCTGCCGATCAGCAAGGCGGAGCACCTCCCACGGACCAGCAGCAACCTGGAGATCAAGCCCAGCATTCAGGAGTAGCCTCCAGAGTCGTGCCCACCGAAGGAGAACTACCAGTTCAGCCCGTCCTGCCAGCAGAGCATGATGATGGCACTTTGGTGGGTCTCATCAGGACGCTATTAGCTTCCCAGGATCGACGAGGAGATGCCTTGCACCTGGCGGTGGCATTCACTTTGACCAGAGGAGGTCATCAGGGTAATAGCGCGGCCAACAGCTTCAAGCGCTTGAACCCTCCCTTCTTCGATGGCAGTGAAGATGCGATCGCTGCAGATGCTTGGCTTCAGGACACAGAGGTAATTCTAGAAGCAGCCAGGACTCCAGAGAATGAGAAGGTGGCCGTAGTGCGCCTGCAGTTACTAGATCTTGCCCGCAGCTGGTGGGCAGCGCAGGCCGATGGATTAGTAGCCCCTATTTTATGGGCAGTATTCAGGGAGAGATTCCAGACCAAGTATTTTGATGCTGTAGCTCGGTATGATCTACAGATGAGGTTCACCAATCTGAAGCAGATGGGCAGGACGGTCGATGGATATGCGACCGAGTTTTCTAGGCTTAGTCGGTTTGCTCCCACCTCGGTAGCAACCGAGTTCGATAGAGCCCATCGGTTCCAGCAGGGGCTCCATTTAGAGATCTTGTTGGCAGTGGAGCAGTTTGAGCATCAGACTTTTGATGCAGTATTGAGAGCAGCCCGGAGGCATGAGTACACCTCCCAGAGGATCGTGGATAGGACTGGAGGTCGGAGGCGATCTCACGGCCAGATGAATCAGTCTTCAGCACCAGCCCCGGCAGCCAGGGCTTTGACCATTGGGGCTCCAAGGCGGGCGGCCTCAGTGACGTCGGTTCAACATTCTACCCCGACACACCCTCAGCAGCAGAAGCAGAAGCAGTCTTCCGCAGTGGGATGTTCACACTGCAGGAAGCCAGGGCATGTGGTGTCAGAGTATCGTAGAGCACAGGGTTTGTGCTTGGTTTGTGGTGCCCCGGACCACAGGGTTGGGAACTGCCCGAACAGGAAGAGTTCATCGGCCTTCTCTAGTCCTTCAGTTAGAGGACCAGCACCAATCCAGCAGCAACAGCTACAGTACCCGTTTTCGAGGCCATTGCCGACGTAGGCCCAGGCATTCCAGCAGCAGAGACCGCAACAGTATGCCCAAGCCCAAGCCCTGATCCAGAGCAGGCAGAGGAATTTTCAGCAGAGGGGACCCGCACCCAGAGGACATGGTCAAGTGCTGGCTTTGACCATGGGAGAAGAAGGAATAGCACCAGGTGAGGTGGTCGCAGGTACTATTCTCGTCAACACCTTTCCAGCTTCAGTATTATTTGATTCTGGTGCCTCGCATTCATTTATGTCTGCACGATTTGCGATACGGGTAGGACTGGAGCCCGAGTCATTATCAGTAAGGCTCAATATACTTACTGGTAACGGACTTGTGGGAGTAGATAGGGTGTTTTTCTCGTGTCGGGTCGTAGTTAGCGGTAGAGAATTCCCCGCTAGATTAATAGAGTTCCCGATGGCCGATTATGATATGGTCTTAGGGATGGATTGGTTGAGGGACCAGTATGCTAGGATAGACTGCCACATTGGCAGGGTTATTTTTAGCATTCCAGGCGAGCCAGAGTTTTCTTTCTCCCGAGACGAAGTTGAACCTTCTCCTCCATTATTGCGGATGGCAGTAGCAGCAGTGCAGTTACCTCGGATAGTCGAAGAGTTTCCAGATGTTTTCCCAGAAGAGCTTCCAGGGATGCCGCCAGAGCGAGAGATCGAGTTTACCATCGACTTGATTCCCAGAACAGCCCCAGTGTCAGAGAGAGTCTACAGGATGGCGCCGTCAGAGCTAGAGATATTGTGCAAGATGATTGAAGAACTCAGAACCAAGGGGTTCATTCGTGCTAGTGGATCACCTTGGGGAGCCCCGATGCTTCTTGTGAAAAAGAAGGATGGTACGTCCAGATTGTGTGTTGATTATTGTACCTTGAACTCAGTGACAATCAAGAACAGATACCCTCTTCCGAGGATAGATGACTTGTTTGATCAACTCAAAGGGGCGTCAGTATTTTCGAAGATCGACTTACGATCAGGGTACCATCAGATCAGAGTCAGAGAGCAGGACATCCCGAAGACAGCTTTTAGATCCCGGTATGGGCATTGGGAGTTCCTTGTTATGCCCTTTGGAGCAACCAATGCACCGGCAGTATTCATGGACCTCATGAATCGTATCTTTATGCCTTATTTGGATCAGTTCGTGATTGTGTTCCTAGACGACATCCTGGTCTACAGCAAGAGTGAGGCGGAGCATGAGCAGCATCTCCGTGTGGTTCTCCAGATTCTCAGAGAGCACAAGTTGTATGCCAAGTTTAGTAAATGCGAGTTCTGGCTCGATCGTATTTCGTACTTGGGTCATATCATCACCCGAGGAGGAGTGGAGGTAGATCCCCAGAAGATCGTGGCCATTGAAACATGGCCAGTACCTAGCACAGTGGCAGAAGTCCGTAGTTTTCTTGGATTGGCCGGTTACTACCGGCGATTTGTTTCAGACTTTGCTCAAATTTCTGCGCCATTGACCCAGTTGACCCGCAAGGATGTGCAGTTTGCTTGGACAGCAGAATGCCAGGATTCTTTTGAGAGGTTGAAGCGAGGCTTGATGACGGCTCCTATTCTCACGCTTCCAGATGGAACTGGAGGATTCTCAGTGTATTGTGATGCTTCGGGCAGAGGTTTAGGATGTGTTCTGATGCAGCATGGGAAGGTAATAGCTTATGCATCACGACAACTTCGTGATCATGAGAGAAATTACCCAACCCATGACTTGGAGCTGGCAGCAGTAGTGTTTGCACTTAAGTTGTGGAGGCACTACCTATACGGAGATAGGATGGAAATTTTCACCGACCATAAGAGCCTGAAGTATGTTTTCACCCAGAAGGATCTCAACATGCGTCAGAGGAGATGGCTGGAGCTGCTTGTGGATTATGATGTCAACCTGCAGTATCACCCAGGGAAGGCCAACGTTGTTGCAGATGCATTGAGCAGGAGGGCAGGAGTTTATTTCCTGACAGCACAACCAGAACTGTTAGCCGATCTTCAGAAGATGGGTATAGAAGTTGTCCTTCCTTCCAGTGTGGCATTGATGGCCAGCATGCAAGTTCAGTCCACTATAGTCGAGGGGATCCGGATGGCGCAGTCAGCAGATTCCAAGCTTCAGCGACTCAGAGCAGAGTGTGAGGCGGGACGAAGACCAGAGTTATGCATTCATGAAGACGGTACACTTTGACATGGTAAGCGTCTTTGTGTACCCAGTGGAGATATCAGACAGGAGATCATGGCAGAGTCCCACAGTTTGCAGTATTCCATTCATCCTGGTGGCACGAAGATGTACCATGATATCCGCCAGCACTTTTGGTGGAATGGCATGAAGAGGAAGATAGCCCGGTTTGTCTCTCGTTGTTTAGTCTGCCAACAAGTTAAGGCTGAACATCAGAGACCAGCTGGACTACTTCAACCATTGCCGATTCTCGAGTGGAAATGGGAGCATATAACCATGGATTTTGTGACTGGATTGCCTAGATCCCCGGCTGGCAGAGACGCTATTTAGGTTGTCATAGACAGGCTCACGAAGGTGGCTCACTTTCTCCCGTTCAGAGTTGGTCAGTCGACGGCTCAGCTAGCGGAGATGTATCTCCGACAGATTGTCAGGTTGCACGGTGTACCAGTCAGTATCACTTCAGACAGAGATTCAAGATTTACGTCGCACTTTTGGCGTAGCTTGCAAGAAAGTTTGGGAACTCACCTCCAGTTCAGTTTAGCTTATCACCCGCAGACAGATGGCCAGTCGGAGCGTACGATCCAGACTCTTGAAGATATGTTGCGGTCATGTACACTCGACTTCGGTGGTTCGTAGGAAGATCATGTGCACCTGGTGGAGTTCTCGTACAACAACAGTTTCCAGGCCAGTATCCGGATGGCACCGTTCGAGGCGTTGTATGGTAGGAAGTGTCGATCCCCGCTAGCCTCGGATGATGTTGGAGAAAGGCAGATACTTGGTCCGGAAATGATTGCTCAGACCGTTGAAGTGGTCAGAAGAGTCAAAAATCATCTTCGAGTTGCCCAAGATCGCCAGCGTCATTGGGCCGATTCTCATCGGCGACCCCTTGAATTTTCTGTCGGCGACCATGTATTCCTTAGGATCTCGCCTACCCGTGGCGTCATTCGTTTCGGCGTGCGAGGAAAGCTTAGTCCTAGGTATATAGGACCGTTCGACATTCTGGAGCGAGTAGGAGATGTATCCTATCGTCTCGCTCTTCCACCGTCGCTACGTGAGGTGTATGACGTATTCCATGTATCCCAACTGCGACGGTATTCCCGGACCCGAGCCACATCCTGGATCATTCAAAATTGGTTGTTGGTACCAACCTTTCGTATGAGGAGAGGCCCGTGTCTATATTGGATCGAAGAGAGAAGACACTCAAGAACAAGACTATCAAGTTAGTCCGAGTTGCTTGGGGTTATCACTCTTTGGGTGAGTCGACGTGGGAGCGTGAGGATGATATCCGATCACGATATCCCGACCTGTTTGACTCGTAAGGTATAATGTCTTCCTTATGTCTTATGATTTTAATTCCTTGCTTGAATAAATGACTGCATGATAGACTGCTTATTATAGCTTACGATTAGTATAGCTTGTCCTTGCAATTCTAGCCTCTTGATTAAATTTCGAGGACGGAATTCTTTTAAGGTGGGTAGAGTTGTAATACCTATAGTTCGTATTACGTATCTTGGTATACGTGTACGTATTCTTGACTCGTATTGCGTATTTTCCTGCATGGTTATTTTGGCATGTCATTGGTTATGGCTTAGCTTGGTTCGGCTTAGCTTGGTTTAGTTTGCTTGTGGGTTCATCATGAACCAAAAGAAAACCCCCACCTACCACCACCACCCTCATTTATATTTCCACCTAACTCTCTCTCTCTTCATTTTATTCTTCTCCTTCACTTCTTCTTCTCCACCATTTACTCTTCCACCTACCAGGAAAGAGAGCTTAGGCAAGTGCAAACTTGCTTCATGATGGATCTCAAGTTTTATTGTTCCATTCTCTTCCTTACTTGATTTTAAGACTCTTTAGAACTTGACATTTTTGGGTTTGATGGATGGATTCTTGTAGATCTAAGTTTGTAAAATTTTTGGTTTTTCTTGGTTTTGATCTCTAAAACTTGGTTATTTTCGAAAACTAGTGTTTCTATGTTGTAGAGAATTCAATTTCATGCAGTTTTGGCTTTTGTTTCGCTTGATTTCGACTTCGGATGAGGAAGTTATGGCCAAAACAATTTCTGGTCATTTCTATGTTCATCTGCAGCATGAACAGCATGTCGCAGTAGCCGCATATCATGTCGCAGAAGGCGCATGTCACAGTAGGCGCATGTTGCAATGAAGCGCATGTCGCAGTAGCCGCATATCATGTCGCAGAAGGCGCATGTCGCAGTAGGCGCATGTTGCAATGAAGCGCATGTCGCAGTAGCCGTATATCATGTCGCAGAAGGCGCATGTCGCAGTAGGCGTATGTTGCAATGAGGCGCATGTCGCAGTAGCCGTATATCATGTCGCAGAAGGCGCATGTCGCAGTAGGCGCATGTTGCAATGAGGCGCATGTCGCAATAGCCGCATATCATGTCGCAGAAGGCGCATGTCGCAGTAGGCGCATGTTGCAATGAGGCGCATGTCGTGGTAGGCGCATATCATGTCGCAGTTGAGCCACATGAGGCGCATGTCGCGATAGGCGCATATCATGTCGCACATGAGCCGCATTAAGGCGCATGTCGCAGTAGGCGCATATGGTGTCGCAGTTGCATGCATGTCGCAGAATAGGCCGCATAATGCATATTTTGACTATTACTAACTGTTATATGTCCTAATTGACTGAATTATTGCTCGAATTTCTCCCAACTCCCAACGTGGAAGTTGTAGATCTTTTTCTTAGCAGCAAGAATATGTCTCTAGTTATTTTATGCAAATTTCTCTCATTCATAATATTGTAAGAATAGAACACGATAGTGGCCCGCTGTGGCGCACTCTTGACAAGTAAACTGACATGATATATCTCGGCATGCTGTTACGATAACTAGCATGACATGACAAGTATGAAATACCTGGACACCGTGGGCGATTGTGTTTGTAATAAACTGGTAATGTCTTGCATCATGTCTAGGATGGGGATCCCTGAGTACCACGGTCAGGGGTACCTACTGAAATTGACTAAGGCTAATTAACTAGATAATTCAGTAGTCATGAAGAGATTCCCAGCTACAGGCAATCCCGTTATCTGGGCGCACTAACGGATTTGTAGCCTACCGACGAGTAGGGCACATTTCCAGCACACAGTTACGTGTTGCATTCTTCCTAACGGACATTCGACCCGGATAACCTGGATGGTCTGCAGGGCTTGTGGCTGTTGGGATAATCTCATTGCATCTTGCTAGTAACTAGGCCTGTGATAACCCTAGTTAGTTAAAAGTATCAAGCCGTACTCTTGATTGGCCGTGATTGATTGGATGAAGTTTATTCCAGCTTAGTCTTATCCTGATCCTGTACAAGATTGTATCAGGACATGATTTTTTGTATCAATAAATGATGGGATACCAAGTTCTGTTCAGATGAAGGGTTACAACCCCAGTCCTTGTTTGGTTTAAGGGTTGTAACTTGGCTATCTGAATAGTTCCATGGTTATCTTATCATATATCGTCCTGCTTATTGTGCCCGCCTTAACAATAAAGATCAGGGGTCCAGTTCTGTTCAGGCAAAGGGTTACAACCCCGGTCCTTGTTTGGTTTAAGGGTTGTAACCTGGCTCCCGGAGCAGTTCTGTGTCCTCTCTTCGTTTATTGTCTTATTGTAACCCCCTGTCATGCTCGTCATGTTTTACCTTTACTTCAATACCATGATTATTTATACTGGCCTTAACAATAAAGATCAGGGGTCCAGTTCTGTTCAGGCGAAGGGTTACAACCCCGGTCCTTGTTTAGTTTAAGGGTTGTAACCTGGCTTCCGGAGCAGTTATGTGTCCTCTCTTCGTTTATTGTCTTGTTACCTTATCAATAGTAATTGAGGCGGGTTTCTATTCAGACGAAGGATTGCAACCCCGGTCCTTGTTTGGTTTAAGGGTT
>JANAVB010009400.1:125000-205199 GCA_029216955.1 Iris pallida
ATTTATTTGGTTATGTGATCTACACCATTTTTATGTATAACTCCAAACTAGATTTAAGTCATGTCTAACCTAAGCCAGTTTACATAACCAGATTGTGCTCTACATCACGTAATTAGTTCAGTTCTTTATTATATCCTGTATATTTGTTTGCATATATCATGTTCTCTCTTTTACAGTCTCATTTCCTTATCAGCAGTTTATGTATATTATTCTATAGCTTGTTTTATATTTCCTTTCATGTTATGAACTGTGTGAGAGATATGTATTCGTTCATGTCCTGACTGGACCTGTTGAAATATTACAGATGATGATGATTACTGCGACACTTACTATAGAGCAGGCCTAGTTGACACAGGTGACCTGGACCCTCAGCAGGATCCAGTAGTCGCTGAGGACTTGCCTTGAGATTAGATTAGACTTATTATCTTTTTAGTTATGAGACTTTGTGGTTGTATTGAGACTTGTGTGGTGTGGTTTTACACCAGGATTTATATTCATATTATAACTCTCTGCTGTGATTATCTTTCTTCCATTCTATCTTAGTTATTGTGATTGAGTACCATTTATATATTATTCTCCATTCGGAGTATTTCCTAGATTGTGTTAGATGTTGGACCCAGGACAGCGATCTACCGCCGACACTACGGCGTAGGCTGGACATACCCACGTCTCGTGCCCTTACACTGGGTGCGGGTCGTGACACGTTTTTAGTGGTGGCCCATGCAGGTCCAATCACAACTAGTATGATTTCGTAATGGTACTCGAACTAGAGTATCATTACAGCCTGCACTAGGATATAGAAAAGTTAAGGTACTCAATCACATTAGGAAAACTCTTATCTAATTCTTGCTGTTAGTTGTCTCCTTTTGAAAACAACTGTCCTCCTTTGATGATTTTGCTTTTTTTCTTCAGTAATTGATTCCTTGTTTGATCTGTCTTAAGGATGGTGGAGACACGATCGCAGCGCTCTGGTCTTAGGGATACCACTGATAGGTCTGCCACTTCTCGCCCGACTCAGCAGGACCCAGGGACCACAGTACCTCTTGTTCCAGCTCAGGTGGGCCCGTCTGCAACTTTTAGGGGTGCTCCTCCACCGGTTTCGAGGACTACTCCAGGAGTTCAGGGGATGCTACCACCACCGCCCAAGGGGACAGTTGATGTGGCGCAGTTCTTCGCCTTCATGCAGCTGATGATGGAGATACAGCGACGCCAGGCAGAGGACATGAGGCAGGGCATTGATAATGCCCATCAGTTAGCGATGGTGGCAGTAGAGAGGGTGGCTGCCCAACCCCAAGAAGGGTAGATCCAGCCATACCAGCCGAGGACTCCAGGTATTCAGAATTTTCAGAAGATAAGGCCGCGAGACTTCAAGGGTACCGAGGGTATCCTATATGCCGACGACTGGATCGAGCATATAGAGGAGATCTTCCGTCTCGCAGAGATACCGACTAGACTCCAAGTGAAAGCCGTGGGCAGCCAGATGTAGGACCTTACCCGCACTTGGTACCAGACCGACCCCAGGGTTGGTACTACGGGGCAAACTTGGGAGGCTTTTAAGAAGCTTTTCAAGGAGAAGTTCTTCTCCGACACCACACTTGGCGCGTTAGAGACGCAGTTTGAGAACCTGGTTCAAGGCAACCAGACAGTAGAGGAGTACACCGGAGAGTTATATCGCCTAGGCAGATTTATGGAGGGCCTTAGCGAGACAGCGAAGGCTAGGAGATTCAGGAAGGGCTTGGTTAAGGAAGTCAAGTCCTTAACCAAGAGCAACATGAATGCTACATTCGAGGAGATTTTGATGGGAGCTATGGCAGCGGAAGATGGTCTGGAATTGAAGACGAAGAGAGGTCGAGATTCACACCGAGCCAGTGGCAGTGGGGGCCCAGCAAAGAGGCCTCACTATCAGCAGCAACAGCATCAGCAGAAGCCATTTCAGCAGAAGCAGTTTCAGCAGGCACCGAGACATCAGCAGACCATCAGTTGCACCTTCTGTAAGAAGCCCGGGCATATATAGAATGAGTGCAGGAAGAAGCTCGGCAAGTGCCTACTTTGTGGTGCAGCAGAGCACCAGTTGAGAGATTGTCCCATGGCTGCGGGACGTATAGCTCAGGGGGCAGGAGCCAAGGCTCCAGTAGTGCAGCAGAAAGGACCACTGCCGACCTAGTAGCAGATATTCATTCAGCACCAGCAGCAGGCCAGAGGGGGTCAACAGGGGCGAGCTTTCACCATAGCAGCTGAGGAGTCCGAGCCAGTAGAAGATCTTATAGCAGGTTCTATTCTTATCGACTCTTTTCTCGCATTTGTATTATTTGATTCGGGTGCTTCCCATAGCTTTGTGTCTGTATCATTTGCCATTAGACACCGGCTTTCTTCTGAACTATTGCCTAGGACTTGCAAGATCACGACTGTGGGTGGTATTATCCTCGTCCGTGATGTTTTCAAAGATCGAAGAGTAGTTTTGGAAGGTCGAGAATTGGATGTGAGTCTGCTCGTAATGCCATTACCGAACTACGATATTATACTCGGTATCGATTGGTTGAGCAGGCACCATGCCAGTATAGATTGTCGTGGTGGTAGAGTTCTTTTCAGCATGCCAGGAGAGCCAAAGTTCGAGTTTACCAGGCGGGAGACAGAGCAGAGCAGCGATATTTTCTGCGGAGTTTCAACAGAGGAGCAGAGTGTGCCACATCCATTGATAGCTGAGTTTATGGATGTGTTTTCGAAGGAGTTTCCAGGGTTGCCTCCGGACAGGAATGTGGAGTTCTCTATAGACTTGGTACCCGGCGCAGAGCCGATATCTCAGCATGTTAATATAGTGAACAACAGTGAGCTTGTAGAGTTGAAAAAGCAGGTGGATGAGTTACAGGACAAGGGCTTCATTTGATCGAGTTCTTCACCGTGGGGTACGCCAGTACTCTTTGTACCGAAGAAGGATGGGTCGGTACAGATGTGTATCGACTACAAGACACTCAACAGCCTCACGATCAAGAACAAGTACCCGCTGCCGAGGATCGATGACCTGTTCGATCAGTTAAGCGGAGCGAAGGTATTCTCCAAAATTGATCTGAGGTCAGGTTATCATCAGGTGAAGGTTAAGAAGTAGGATATTCCGAAGACAGCTTTCAGGACTCGGTATGGCCAGTTTGAGTTCATGGTAATACTGTTTGGGTTAACTAACGCCCCGGCGGTGTTCATGAACTTGATGAACAAGGTGTTCCACCAGTACTTAGACAAGTTCATGGTGGTGTTTATCGATAACATCTTGGTGTATTCGAAGACCCCAGAGGAGCATGAAGAGCATTTGAGAGTGGTTTTGGAGACTCTCAGGAAGGAGCAGCTTTACGGCAAGCTCTCGAAGTGTGAGTTCTTCTTGGATCGAGTTGACTTCCTAGGTCATGTTATGACTGGAGATGGGATCTCAGTCGACCCGAAGAAGATCAGAGCAGTTGAGGCGTGGACAGCACCGAGTTCAGTTGCAGAGATCAAGAGCTTTCTAGGATTGGAAGGATACTACAGGAGGTTTGTTCAGGATTTCTCCCGGATTGCAGAGCCATTGACTAGGCTGACCCGGAAGGACGTAGAGTTTATCTGGTCAGAGGAGTGTCAGGTTGCTTTTGATGAGTTAAAGAAGCGACTGACGACAGCCCCGATTTTGATATTACCATCAGGATCAGGCGGGTTCACTATCTACAGTGACGCCTCAGGAAAGGGTTTGGGTTGTGTCTTACAGCAGCATGGGAAGGTGATTGCCTATGCATCCAGGCAGTTACGACCGCATGAGAAGAACTACCCTACCCATGATTTGGAGTTGGCGGCAGTTATCTTTGCTCTAAAGCTGTGGAAGTACTATTTATATGGAGAGCGTGTGGAGATCATCACAGACCACAAGAGCTTGAAGTATGTGTTTACACAGAAAGAGCTCAACATGCGGTATCGCAGATGGTTGGAGTTGATGAAGGACTTTGATATTTTATTGCAGTACCATCCAGGAAAGGCTAATATGGTTGCCGATGCCTTGAGTAGGTATCCGGTAGCTATGTGTTTGACGATGGATCGTCACTTATTAGCAGATTTAGAAAGCTTGGGGATCGAGGTGATCGTGCCAGGAGTTCAGATACAGATGTGGGGCCTTCAAATTCAGTCAGACTTGATGGAGATGATCAAGTCAGCTCAGTTCGACGATGTTACTCTGTGGTGTATCCGAGAGCAGGTTCGAGCAAGATTGGTGGATGAGGAGTTCGTCATTGCAGAGGATGGCACATTGAGGTACGGTTCTAGACTGTGTGTGCCTAACGAAGAGCTTTGGGAGCATGTCATACAGGAGGCCCATCGCTCTCAGTACTCTATGCATTCAGATGCCAACAAGATATATAGAGATTTGAAAGAGCATGTATGGTGGTATGGAATGAAGTGAAAAGTAGCACGCTTCGTAGCCAGGTGTCTAGTTTGTCAGCAGGTTAAGACAGAGAGGCAGAGGCCAGAAGGACTATTGCAGCCATTGCCCATTGCGAAGTGGAAGTGGGAGTACATCACGATGGATTTTGTTTCTGGATTGCCGCGTTCACCAGGAGAAAAAGACGCGATTTGGATCATCGTGGACAGGTTGACCAAATCGGTCCACTTTTTGCCATTTAAAGTGGGTACGTCTACTGAGAAGCTAGCGGAGATGTATATGCGGCAGATTGTCAGGATACACGGAGTTTCGGTGAGCATTGTCTCAGATCGGGATAGGCGCTTTACTTCCCATTTCTGGCGGAGTCTGCAGACTAGTTTGGGCACTCAGCTCAAATTTAGTACTGCATACCACCCTCAGACGGACGGACAGTCAGAGAGGACTATTATGACTCTCGAGGACATGCTGTGGACCTATGTTCTAGATTTTGGAGGATCCTGGGAGGATCACCTGTATTTGGTGGAGTTTGCATACAACAACAGTTTTCAGGCCAGCATTAGGATGTCACCATTTGAGGCATTGTACGGGCGGAGATGTCGTACACCCTTATCTTGGGATGACGTTGGAGAGCGAGCTTTATTGGGACCTGAGATGGTTGTTGACGCAGCCGAGAAGGTGAAGCTCATCAGAGATCAACTTCGCGTGGCGCAGGACAGACAGCGGCATTGGGCCGACAGCCACCGGAGACCTTTACAGTTTGAGGTATAGCTTAGACTTAGGATTAGAATCTTGTTTGTTTGTGTTTTTGTTGCTCATGTGATTGTTATAGTTAAGATGAGACCATGTTTGTGCTAGGTTGGTGATCTGGTGTTCTTGAGAATATCTCCGACGCGTGGCACTATTCGCTTTGGTGGAGGTGGAAAGCTTAGTCCGCGTTTCATCGGACCCTTCGTTGTCAGCGGAAGAGTCAGTGATGTGTCATATAGACTGGACTTTTCTCCTGTATTAGAGGGATTCTATAACGTATTTCACGTGTTGCAGCTGAGATGGTACGTGGCAGATCCCAGCCATGTACTGGATCATTCTGAGATTGAGGTGGACCCTACTCTCAGTTATCCAGAGCAGCTTGTGGAGATTCTAGATCAATGAAAGGAAGGTGCTGAGGAACCAGACGATATCCTTGGTTCGCGTAGCATGGAGGCATCACTCTTTAGGTGAGTCTACCTGGGAGAGGGAGGATGAGATGCGCGAGCAATACCCTTATCTTTTTCAATCTTGAGGTATGACTTTTTATCCTCCTTTTCTATTCAGTTTTGTCTTTAATTTCGAGGACAAAATTATTTTAAGGGGGGTAGACTTGTCACACCCACTTTTCAGTTCAAAGGTATTTTGGTAATTTTAGATTATTTTATTTAATTATTGAACTCATGTGATGATATGTGGTTTGGTTTGCTGTCTGAGTAGTTTTGATGGGTTAACTTAGCCAACCATGACCTAAAACCTTGATGACATATTAGAATTAGATTTATTATCATTAGAATTAATTTAGATTTTATTAGTTAATTTTAGAGTGATTAATTGATTTCTTTTTTAGCCTTTTTAGTAGCCTTTTTAAAGCCTGTTTGACATGGGCTTTACTAGCAACTTAGGGAGCCCAGGCCCATGCATCTAACCTAACCCTAATCCCCTATACTTGGCCGGCCATAGGCAGCCCCTCTCCTTTCATTGTATTGTAGTTTGTAGCCTCCAAGAAACCCTAGATCTCCCCTCTTCCAAAATTCATAACTTTTGCATTCGGAGCCTGTTTCTCCTCAAACGAAGACCGTCGTGCTCGTAGGAAGAAGAGGATCTTGCTAGAGCAGTGCTAGTAAGGTGGTGGAGACGTTTGCTTAAGGGTACTCGACCGTTGGAGCGTTCGGGGAGTCGTTTGCATTGAGATCCTTGACTCTCAATAGGTAAATCCTATCTAGAATAGTTTTTCCTGATTTTTCTTCATGATAGTGAGCATCTAGGTACCCATGACCTGTAGGATTAATTTCGTCCAATTTCGCATTCATTTGGTGTCCGTATCGGACACATGTCAGCTAATATGCATAGGTGTTCGATGAATTATCGCAATGAATTAAATTCTGTTTTCTGTCGAATCTTTTTACATATTTGGATAGCCCTATACATGAGGATCACAACCCCATAGGTTTCGACACAAATCGGACTTGTGTCCGTGTCCAAGCAGGACACGAACGCGCTGCACGCCAGGTCGCGCGCGTGCCCTGCTGCTCGGGGGTGATTCCTCGACGCACAGGCAACGTGGTCATGTGAAAGTTGACGTGTAAGTGGGGGCCGTGACTGAGATCACACTCCCAAAGTTTTGTGAAGTTTCGTCGAGAAATGAGGGAGAAATCCCGTCGACATTGATCGCATACACGCGCGCGCGGGACAGCCGCTGCTAAAATACGGTTTGTACGGACACGACTCGACACGTGGACACGAATCAGGGTGTCCAACATGTAGCCCTATACCTACCCTATCCTAGGATATAAACACGCGATACGAGGTGGGAAACACGAGTCCCTAGACTCGATGACACACGTGCACGACGCTGTGTACGGGGCTATGCATGCGCGCACACCCGTGCGCGGACACGCTCTACGTGCGTGTCGAACATGACACTTGGCCGCACGATAACTCGGCCAGTAGGTTGGGGATGTGTACGCCCAGGTGTATGCGAAGTTTCACGAGAGATGGATCAAAAACGAGCGAGAAATCGGGTTCGCATCGATTGGGTTCACGTGCGTATCGGGTTTCCCGATACTCGTTCGCTGGACACGATACGGACACGGTTTCGACCCAAGGAATACTCGAGCACGTCCCACATGTCGAGACCGACCTATTTGCCAAGTTTCGTGGATTAATTCTGAGTATTTTGAGTTTTGGGTCATTTTATGAAAATCGAGTTTTTCATTGAATTGGAAATTTGAGATTTATGTGATATTTTGATTTCTGAGAATTATGGCGATAAATTCTGAGTTTTTGGTCCTTGGACATTGTTTGAGACTTGTGGGAATCGACTCTCGGGGTTGATTCATATTTTCTAGCTATTTTTGGGCATTATTGGTGTTTTACCTATTAATGTATATAGATATATATGTATTTTTTTATTTTATATGTTATATATATATATATATATATATATATATATATATTATATATATATATATATATATATATATATATATTAAATTAAAAAAATATATATATTAAATTCTTTAAATGCCTAATTTCGAAAATGTGTTTATGTGAGGGTCGAGGCTATGATTTCAGACCTGGGAGCTTACTCCAGGTTCGAGATCGACCTTCGTTGGCTTATTACTTGGTATATACCTATATCTCCATATAAGCCTATATGTATATAAATATATTATATATGTATTTTACTATTGATTGTAATATGTTATACATGGAATACTCTTGTAGTCACATATTATTTTGTTTCTCAGAATTACACTCATTACCAGCACCCCCAATATTGTTCACTCACAGACCATGTTTATATATGTTTTCCTTCCTAACTTATATATATATATATATATATATATATATATATATATATATATATATATATATATATATATATATATATATATATATATATTAATTGTGATGAATGTATAAATATAGGTAATGCAATAAATTCTTGTGATATGACTATAGGAAGTGTTTGGACAGATTAGGATCGTCGTTAGGAGTCAAGTTTGGTCGAATTCGCCGACAAGTTGACAAAAGTCAAATTTGGGTCAAACTTGATCCAAATCGACTCAAACGAACTCCGAATGACCTAAAATTTTGTGCATGACCTAGAAATTAGTAAACGGACTAGTTGACCTTGAGTTGACCAGGTTTGACCAGAGTTGACCAGGTTTGACCAGAGTTGACCAAGGGTTGACTTTGACCTAGAAGGACCTAGAATCATGTAGAAGTGTATTGTAGGCATTCCTTATGATATGTTAGACCTTGTTGTGACTTGTAGTTGTTTTAAATAGGTTTATATTACTCCATTACAATTACACATCCTCATCAGCAGCTCAGATTGTCAGGCGAGTACATTCTCTGATCGTTTTATTCTTGCTTGGATATATTTACTTGTTATAGACTAGTTTACTTGTTGCTGTCACGATATATCATGGATTAGTACTATATGGATCTCTTCATGCAATGTTATCCCCTCAGATACATCGGGTATATTGTGCTCATGTACTTTATCATGTGCATCGTCTACTCATTGTATTCGTACTTATTCATGTATACTCATGTGACATTCATGTACACTCATGATCATGTGAGCCTTCATGTATAACCCAGTGTGCATGTGGACTAGCTATCCATGTGATGTACTACTTTCATGTGCAATAACATAACCTGGACAGATCCTTGTGTACTGATTGGGGCAAGGGGAGTATTTATTTGGTTATGTGATCTACACCCTTTTCATGTATAACTCCAAACTAGATTTAAGTCATGTATAACCTAAGCCAGTTTACATAACTAGATTGTGCTCTACATCACGTAGTTAGTTCAGTTCTTTATCATATCCTATATATTTATTTCCATATATCATGTTTTCTCTTTTACAGTCTCATTTCCTTATCAACAGTTTATGTATATTATTCTATAGCTTGTTTTATATTTTCTTTCATGTTATGAACTGTGTGAGAGATATGTTTTCGTTTCTGTCCTGACGGACCTGTTGAAATATTACAGATGATGATGATTGCTGCAACACTTACTATGGAGCACGCCTAGTTGACACAGGTGACCTGGACCCTCAGCAGGATCCAGTAGTCGCTGAGGACTTGCCTTGAGATTAGATTAGACTTATTATCTTTTTAGTTATGAGACTTTGTGGTTGTATTGAGACTTGTATGGTGTGGTTTTACACCGGGATTTATATTCATATTATAACTCTCTGCTGTGATTATCTTTCTTCCATTCTATCTTAGTTATTGTGATTGAGTAGTACCATTTGTATATTATTCTCCATTCAGAGTATTTCCTAGATTGTGTTAGATGTTGGACCCAGGACAACGTTCTACCGCCGACACTACGGCGTAGGCTGGACGTACCCACGTCTCGTGCCCTTATACTGGGTGCGGGTCATAACAAACAGAGACAATGATAGATCTCAAAATAGCTAGACACTAAAACATATCATCCTTATCGTCATCATCATCATCATCATCAGCACAACCAGCATGACCAGAAGTTCCAGCACCAGAGGAAACAACTTCAGAAGAATGTGAGTGACTCCATGACCACGGTACCAATCATATGCGTTACCGGGCTAGAACAAAGACTGTACCGCCTTATCCTCAATGCGGTAACCAGAAACAACAGGGTCTCGGTGTCACCTTCATTTTTCGTATTTCTCGTATTTCGTATTTATATTCGTATCTGGATTTTGGCATGTATTTTTATTTTTCTCAACTTGTGGAATTTCGGTGTTTCTCGTATTTCGGGTTTTGACATGGCTCGGTTTTAATTAGGATGGTTTGGTTTGGTTTGGTTTATTATGTATTGGAACACCTTAGCCTATGCTCCACCCTCAACACACCACATCCCACCCTCTTTAAAACTCTACCAATATTTTCTCTCTCCTCATAAACCTCCATTAATTTCTTCTTCTCCTTCCTCTACACAACACTCTTCTCCTTCCTCTACACAACACCAATCCTTAGGCAAGTGCACCTTGCCACCACATGAGAACCCTATTTTACTTGTCCATTTGATAGATTAGGACATGGTGATCAACATTAGAACTTGGTATTTTGTGGTTTGGAGTCTCCATTGTTCTAGATCTAATTTTTTCCTATTTTCGGTTTTGCATGGTTTTGATCTATTTAGGTTGAATTTTTATGGGTTTTGATGTTTCCATGTGGAAGAGAGTTCAATTCCACCCTGGTTGGAACTTTGGAAATCCGGATTTGGAGTTCGGATGGCCAAGTTGTGATGCCTTGAAGTTTTGGGAGCCATGGGAGCTTCTTCTCAGCCATGGAGAAGAAGATCCTTTCCCCTGCATGCGTGTTTTTACGCGTACGCTGCTCTCTTGCGTGCGTGACTTTTTGCGTACACAGCTCTCCTGCGTGAGTGTCTTTACGCGTACGCAGCTCTCTTGCGTGCGTGACTTTTCGCGTATGCAGCTCTCCCGCGTGCGTGAATTTTTGCGTACGCAACTCTCTTGCGTGCGTGACTTTTCGCATACGCAGCTCTCTTGCGTGCGTGAATTTTCGCGTACGCAGCTCTCCTGCGTGCGTGTCTTTACGCGTACGCAGCTCTCTTGCGTGCGTGACTTTTTGCGTCCTGCGTGCGTGACTTTTCGCGTACGCAGCTCTCTTACGTGCGTGAATTTTTGCGTACGCAGTTCTCTTGCGTACGTGACTTTTCACGTACGCAGCTCTCCAGCGTGCGTGTCTTTCGCGTACGCAGTGTACGCAGATTTCCTGCGTACGTACTTTAGCTCTCCTGCGTGCGTACTTTTGTGCGTACACTGTACGTGCCCTTGTGCGTACGCTGTACCCTGAACCCTTTGCTTAACCCATTGGCTCTTGGAGTTTTGGTCTTATTTCTTTAAGCTTGGCTCTTCTATAGCCCTGTATATTGATATTTTATTGGATATTTTACTTAATATGTTTGGAATGACTATTGTACATGGCATGGTATGACAAGGAACTAGCATAACACAACAGTGACCCGTAGTGGTGCACTCATGACATGACCAACCTGACATGATAGTGGCCCGTCGTGGCACACTCCCGACAAGTACCCTGACATGATTTATCTTAATGCTGTTGCGACGGCTAATTAACTTGACTTGCCTTGACACCGTGGGTAGTTCTTTCTTGCTTGCTTATTAAATCCACTTGTCCTGTCTTGTATCATGTCTAGGATGGGACTCCTGAGTACCACGGTCAAGAGTACCTACTAAAATAGATTAAGGTTAATAACTAGAATAACACAGTAGTCATGAAGAGATGACACAGCTACAGGCAATCCCGTTACCTGGGCGCTCTTGGGATCTGTAGCCTACCGTCGAGTAGGGCACATTTCCAGCACACCATCGCGTGTTGCACCCTCTAAGTTACCTAAGGGTACATTTGTCTCCCGGGCGATGTACCCACCTGAATTCAACTCCTAATTTTCGACCTGGGTAACCTGGATGGTCTGCAGGGCTTGTGGCTGTGGAACAATCTCACTGCATCTTGTTAGTAATTAGGCCTGTGATAACCCTAGTTAGTTAAAGTAGCAAGCTGTAGCGTCTGCTTGGCCGTGATTGATTGAATGAGGTATAACCAGTTTAGCCATGTCTTGATCTAGTACAAGATTGCTCCCTGCCTTGATTTCTTGCATTATTATCTTGCCGATAAATGGTAGGAAACCAAGTTCTGTTCAGACGAAGGGTTACAACCCCGGTCCTTGTTTGGTTTACGGGTTGTAACCTGGCTATCGGAATAGTTTCCTGGTTATCTCGTCGTATATCACCCTGCCATGTTTTCGTAAGTTTTAATTTTAATATTAGATTTTCTTGTGCTGATTGCTGGCTTTTGTTCTTATTTCGTGGCCCTCTTGTGGCACTTGCTCTTTCTGGGGTGACCCAGCTGGTTTTGTGTGGCCAGATTTTGGAGCAGCTCCCGAGGATCTACCAAGCTTCCAGCCCAATGGTGGCGACTAGAAGGAACCCGGGCTACGAGTGGATTTTCTATTTTGTTTCGCTCACTCTACTGTAAAATTATTCTTTTGAGGCGTTTAGCCGATGAGCACCTGTTAGCTCGATGCACTTTTACTTACTGTCTGCCTACGGGCTGTAAACATGATTAATAAATCCTAGGGTTGATCATGTACGACTAAACTCTTGCTAGTCCTAACATTTTGTAACGACTAGCTTCATGATCAGCTGAATATGTAATATTTGGGACATCTTATTATTGTATATTTAATGATCATACATCTTGCGACCTTACTTACTTGCTTGTGATTGAGACATTAGGCTTGTTCATGACCATAAGAGACTGTTGGCTTGTAGTAAACCCTCATATATCTAGACAGCCGTGACCGTATATCGAGGTGGTTTCCATTTCAATATACGTAGCTGGCTATGTCTGCCCCCGCTCTCCAGTATTCTGGTTCTGGGGCGTGACACTCGGGGTAGAGTACTGGCAGAATGACCAGTCTGAGCAAACCGGAGATCAGTAAAAGAGTTGGCGAGAGCCTGGAACCGAGTCACGTCACCAAACTCGTGTTCCCTCGAAGTGTCAACGTAAAAGGCTTGCATGTCAGAGAGCTGCTGGTGGATACCCTCAAAAGACATAGGATAAGTCTGGGGAGGTACAGAGGAGGAAGGAGCAGTAGTAGGAGCAGGTGGTGCAGGAATAGGGGCAATGCTGCGACGTAAAATCTTAAGATACTTGGGCTCAGGGTCTAAAGCACAAGTAGAGAGGTCAATGTCGAAACACTGGAAGATGCGTGGAATAAACATCGCGTAAGCGAGATTTCTATCGCGTCCGCAACATCTACCCATCATCTGAATGATAGTCTTAGGGGCAGAAAAAGGAATCCCCTTAAGAATATGATACATAGCCAAAAGTTCAAGTACAATCACATCATCTTTCAAAGTGGATTTTGGAAGTATAGTAGAGTAAATGATGCGATGTAACTCATAATGAAAAACGCTCATGTTATTGGCCTTAAACTTGCCAGAATGAACTAGTGCAGGTGCACAGAGCTCGTTCTTGAAACTAACAAGAGTCGTTCCTTGGGGGAAATCAAAATCGGTGATGTCGTCAAGCGGGGCACCTTCATTTGGTATACCAAGGATTTCCGCTAGTAACACATCATAGAATTTGATATCGATCCCACTGACACGAGTTCTTGCAGTAAAAGTGTCCAAAATGAAATTGCAATAGAATAAACGAAGTGCATTAGTGGCTATAGGAAATTGAAGCTGGACAAGACGGTGTAGCCCTAATGCTTCAAAGTAAGTCAAGTGGTCGGGAAAGACGGTCCACTTAATCGAAGCGCCGGTGCAAATAGATCGCATGATGAAATCACCATACCACAATAATGCTTGATCATGAGTCTGAAAATAGAACTCATTGAACGCACCGTCACTAGATTGAATCGGGCAGAAGAGTGAATCCGTATGTGGATCAGAAAAAGATGCCTCCTCACTGGCAGTATTCTTCTTTTTCTTTGAATGAGTAAACCCCATAGGCATTTTCTCCTAAAAATTCTAGGAAAATCCTAATAAATTTGAAAGTGGAGAAGGAGGAAGTTATACCTTCCGAGATCGGAGTATATCGAAGAGGATGACGTTCTCTGCACGATGCCAAAGTTTGGAGAGATTTCTTCACGCGGATAGGGAGCTATGGAGAGAGAAAAGGCTAGGGTTTTGAGGTGCTTGGGCGGCTGTGCTGCTGCTGTTTGGATGAATAGAAGAGATGATGAAGAAGAAGCCTCGGGTTCTGGAATATATAACACACACACCCCAACAGAACTCTAGCCGAACTCGGGCTGAACTCTGGCCGATTTTGCCTAGGGTTCTTCTGGGTGTTTGTGATTTGAACTTTGGGCCACTTCTTTTCATCTACTCATTTCAAATATTTAATTCCAAGATTAGTCATTTTAAATTTCAATTAATATAATTAATATTATTTTATAAATTAATATTCTTTACTCAGCATCTGTTTTCAATTAGTTGTAGGAGTACTGTCCCAGCTAACGGAGGTTCATCGGGGAACTCTTAAATACCGCTTCGCTTCGACCGTAGTCGTGGTGACAGACAGACTCTTTTTAGGGTTGTCTCAAAAATAGTTTATTGAGTATTGAATAAATTAATTAATAAAACAAAATTAATTAATATTATTGACATCTAAAATTCCTAACTCTCGACATAAATAATTGAAATGATCTTCAGCTAGAGGTTTTGTGAAAATGTTAGCTAATTGATTCTCAGTGTCTATGTATACAAGGTCAATTTCTCCATTCCGATGATGATCTCTAAGAAAGTGATGTCGAATCTCGATATGCTTGGTACGAGAGTGACACACTGGATTCTTAGTTAAATTGATCGTGCTCGTGTTATCACAGAAAATGGGAATGTGTGTGAAAAATAAATCATAGTCTTCCAAGGTTTGTTTCATCCATAAAATCTGAGCACAACAACGTCTTGCAGTGATATACTCAGCCTCTGTTGTTGATAGGGCTACAAAATTTTGCTTTTTACTAAACCAAGAGACCAAAGCCTTACCTAGAAAATGACAAGTGCCGCTGGTACTTTTTCTATCAATCTTGCATCCAGCAAAATCCGTATCCGAATAAACAATAAGGTCAAAGGACGTAGTTTTGGGATACCACAAGCCAACAGACGAAGTGCCCTTAAGGTATCGAAAGATACGCTTAACCGCGCACAAATGTGATTCCTTTGGATTAGCTTGAAAACGTGCACACAAGCAAACACTAAACATTATATCATGACGACTAGCAGTTAAATAAAGTAAACTACCGATTATACCTCGATACTTACGTGTGTCGACAGATTTTCCTTGTTCATCAATATCAAGCTTTGTTGAAGTTGCCATCGGAGTGCCAATAGGTTTGACATTGTCCAGATCGAACTTTTTTAGCAAATCTTTTGTGTACTTAGCTTGATTTATGAATGTCCCATTGTTAGTTTGTTTGATTTGCAGTCCGAAAAAGAAATTCAGCTCTCCTATCATGCTCATCTCAAACTCATTCTGCATACACTTAGAAAATTCTTGACAAAGATATTCATCAGTAGATCCAAAAATAATATCATCAACATAGACTTGTACTAAAAGAAGTTTACCATTAAAGGACTTAATAAACAGTGTAGTATCAACCTTGCCTTTTGAAAAACCGTTGTCAAGTAGAAAGGAGCTTAGACGATCATACCAAGCACGAGGGGCTTGTTTCAAACCGTACAAAGCTTTCTTCAACTTGAAAACATAATCAAGATTTTTGAAATTCGTGAAACCTGGAGGTCGTGTTACAAAAACTTCTTCTTTTATAAAACCATTTAAAAAATCACTCTTGACATCCTTTTGAAATAATTTGAAATTATGAAAACATGCAAATGCACATAACATGCGAATGGATTCTAATCTTACAACTGGGGCATAAGTTTCATCGTAGTCGATACCTTCTTCCTGATTGTATCCTTGAGCTACGAGTCTAGCCTTGTTGCAAGTTACTATACCATTCTCATTCAGTTTATTTTAAAATACCCAATGGGTGCCAATGACCGGGTCATCAATAGGTATGGGAACAAGTTTCCAAACTTGATTCCGTTCAAATTGGTTCAATTCTTCATGCATAGCATCTAACCAAAAATGATCACTACATGCTTCATCAATGGTCTTGGGTTCTAGCTATGAAATAAATGCAACACTAGAAACAATATCTCTACTAGATGTACGAGTACTTACACCTTTGGTAATATCACCAATTACCAAATCCTTTGGATGATCAGCCGTAAATTTTAGTTCTTTTGGCGGACTCCGAAGGTTGCTGATTTCAGGTTCTTCTCCTGGAGGATCAGCTGGTGTTGAGCTGGGTATATTGAGATCTTCATCATTGTCATCGATTGTCATTTGATTTATTTCATCAAAGGTGACATTTATTGACTCTTCGATGATCATTGTTCGCTTGTTGAAGACTCTGTATCCTTTGCTTTTGGCCGCATAACCAAAAAATATACCTTTATTGGCCTTTTCGTCAAACTTTCCCAAATTGTCTTTTGTATTAAGAATAAAACATTTACAACGAAAAATTCTAAAATATGAAACAGATGGAATTCTATCAAACCATAGCTCAAATGGAGTCTTCTTCGATTTGGGTCGAATTAGAACTCTATTGAGAACAAAACAAGCTGTATTGACAGCTTCAGCCCAGAAGTATTTGGGTAGACTAAACTGGTTTAACATTACTCTGGCCATTTCGGATAGAGTTCTGTTCTTACGTTCCACAACTCTATTTTGTTGTGGAGTCCTAGCGCAGGAGAACTCGTGCACAAGATCGTGTGTGTCACAAAAATGCTTAAACTCTGTATTCTCAAATTCGCCACCATGATCGCTTCGAATACGAGTGATCATGTAACCTTTTTCATTCTGTACTTTCTTGTAAAAGGTGGCAAATTTAGATAATGCATCGTTTTTGCATGTCAGAAAATATACCCACGTGTATCTAGAATAATCATCTACAATTACGAAAGCATATAACTTACCTCCGAGACTAGCAACTCTGCTAGGACCAAATAAGTCAATATGTAGCAATTGTAGAGGTCTAGCAGTACATACAGCGTTTACTGACTTGAATGTGGATCAGGTAGCTTTGTTCTTTTCACACTGAGTGCATACCGAATCCTTTTTGAATGCTATGTCCTGTAAACCGCGTACTAACTTCTTCGTGGATAATCTTGAAATTGTATCCATATTTGCGTGATCGAGTCTTATATGCCACAGATGACTCTCATTGCTTTTAGCCATTAAGCATCTACCTGCTTTGTTAGTTTCTTCCAACAAATAAAAAACATATATGTTGTCTTCCCTTATACCTTCAAAGATAGTACTACCAGTTGAACTATCAACTATAGTACATTTGTCTTTGACGAAGTTAATGCCATAACCATGATCAGCTAAATGGCTTATGCAGAGCAGATTATGTTTTAACTCGGTAACAAGACAGACATCTTTAATCATAGGATTGGGAGCCTTACCAATGTCATCGATACCGATTATGTACCCTCTTAAATTATTACCGAAGGAGACGTATCCTTCTTTATTCTTCTTCGACAGTGTTGCGAATAATGAAGCATCACCGGTCATGTGCTGTGAGCAACCGCTGTCGAAGATCCATTTGCTCCTAGCATGTGAAGGGCGTTCCACCTACAAAACAGTTTGCAGATGAAAATCTTGGTACCCATTTCTTTTAGGGTCCTGACTGGTTAGTTTTTGGTATCCATGCATAAACATTTAAATCAACAAGCTTTCTGATTCGACATGCAGGAGAGATATGACCAATGAGACCACAATAATGACATTGTGCATGTTGAGTGTTGAGAGCTGAGTGGTGTGCATGGTTGGTAGGTTTAGGTTTTCTAGTATAGAAGAAAGCATACCTATTATCCTGTTTGGACATAACCTTTTTGGGTAAAGATTTGATAGGGTTAGGTCTGACAGTGTTTGGTTTGGGAATGTTCCGATTTTTCGGTAAGTGACACGTGTTAGGATAGGAAGCAGCAGACTCAGGCTGTTTTTCTAAACTAATTTCCAATCTTTTGGAAGTGTCATGCAACTTAGTATTGTCAGAAGTAAGTGCTTCCATTATGACTTGTGCATTTTGAAGACTTTTCTTCTCTTTAGAAAGATCTGCCTTGAGTTGGTCAATAATCTTGTCTTTCTTTTCAGATGACTTGGTAGTCTCGTGTAGTAAGAGCTTGACAGAAGAAAGCTCACCAGACTCACTACCAGAATAAGTCGTCTTAGCGACGCCTACAAACGTCGCTAAAATGACAAATTACGTCGCTAAAAATATTTACCGACGCAATTACCGACGTTTTGGACTTGTCGCGGAAACGTAAGTCGCTGATCTTTAAAACGTCGCCGAACGTCGCAAATACCGACGTTCACCGACGTATGATTACGTCGGTATATCCTGGGATATTACCGACGTCTACCGTCGTTTTGTCGGTGGATTAGCGACGTGTTGAAAGTCGCTACACGTCGGTAAAATCCTGGGAACCTACCGACGTTTACCGTCGTTTAGTCGGTGAATTAACGTCGTTGAAAATGTCGCAAAACGTCGGTAAAATACCGGAAATTTGCTGACGTTTACCGTCGTTACGTCGGTGGATTGGCGACGACTATTATGTCACTAAATGTCGGTAATTCCTGGGATTATTACCGACGTTCACCGACTTTTACCGACGGTCTCCGACGTATAAGGACGTTGGTAAACGTCGGTACCCTGGAAAATTTTGCAGATTTACCGACGTTTACCGATGTTTACCGACGCAAACGTACGTCAGTGGACGTCGGTAAATGTCGGTCAACGTCGATAAATCTGCAAAAAAATTAAAAAAAATAAAATACATAATGTCCTTTTCTCCCTGCAGTTTAAAAATATAACCATAAAGACACAGTATAACAGATATCCTTTTCTCCCTGGGTTCGCCGACCCCTTCGGTGGAACACTCAACACCGGTAAACATAAACCACAGAAGCACATTAACATCCAATTGAAACGAATAATAACATAAACAACAGTATAACACAATGTAGTAGGCAACAAATAGAATGGGATCCACCAAATAGAATAGGATCCAACAAATAGAATAGGCACAACCAACAAGTATCCAAATAACCAAGTCTACACCAAATAACAAAGTCTACAACCAAATAACCAAAGTCTACACACAACCAACAAATAGAATAGGATCCAACAAATAGGATCCAAACATCCAAGTCTACACAACCAACAAATATCCAAGTCATAAACAAAGGATCAAACAAACACAAACAAACAGTCCTAACTAGGACTACTAGGGATCTGGTGCAGGAGGGGCACCGCCGCGACGAAGGGATAAGAACAACTCATACTCCTCAAGTGAAATCGATACCGATGGAGCAGGCAGTGACGTCGGTGGAGTCGGTGTCGATGAAGAAGGCGGTTGAGGCGGCGGAGTCGACGACGATGAAGGCGCACCCGGAGGACCAGTACGCTCCAATGCTGTAAGTCGCTGGTTGTATGAATCCATGGTAGATAACAGTCTATCACTACTCTGGACCATCAAATCCGTCACCAATCTCAGCCTATCGGTCATGGTCACCTGTACTGTCTGCAGCTCCGTCACCGTGCGCTCTAACCCTCCAACGCTGCGCTCTGTCTTCTTAGTCGTCTCCATGAGCTCCATAATGTCGCGGTCGAGTGCATCCAATCGTGCTAGCAGCACAGGATCGTCCGTAGGGTGCTGAGACTGCTCCTCGATCCGTCGTAGCAGGTCGTCACGGAGAGACTCCATCATCTGGTGGACTCGGGCAGACTCCTGGGACGGCTGTGGACCATGCACACTAGCAGGAGGCCCTAGAGGACTGGGTCACAACTAGGGCGCCATAGGATCCTGTACCGTAGTACGTACCCTTATGGAGTCCACCAGCAGCGGTCATCCACAGCTCGTCTGCCGACGGAGCTTGAGTGGGCTGCGAGGAAGTACCGACCTTTCCTGTATTAGGTGCACTAGCAGCCGCCCGTTCCCGCAACCTCTGATACTCGGCCTAGAAAGTATGGATAGTACTCTATAATTTCTAATTTCTAATTAATGTACTTATTATTACTAACTGCATGAATATTTATTTGCATCATATTTACTAAGTTATATTAAAATTGACATGAAGTATTAAATTAAGATAACGTATTGTAATACTTACATAGGTCTGCTCGGCCCTCTCGTCAATAAGGCCTTCGCCCTTCCGATGGGTGGCCAGGAAGACGGTCACCATGTCGACGTTACCGACCTTTCTTACCTGTAATTAAATATATTATCTTAGTAATAATTTATCGAATTTGTATTAAAATAATATTTCTAAAAGAGAAAGACATACCAGACGACGGAAATGTTCCATCATCGGAATCGACCCACCGCACCACTTCGAGGCATGTTGCTTAGCCGCCTTGGCCTTCTCCGACTTCTTCTTGTACCTTGGCTCGTCGAATCGAGCCTTCATCGCATTCCACTGATCAGGGGTGATCCAACCTTGGATCGGCTTTCCGGCACGATCACGATCCTTCTGATCATTAATAGCGTCGCGGATCAGCTTGGCAGCGATGGCAGAAACATCCCCTCGATAAGCTCGGCCGGGTGCGATGGATAGAAAAACATATCCTAGAAGAGCGCAAACCAAATATTTATCAGTTATATAGAATATAAATTAATTATATGATTTATATTAAAAGCAAATCTATTTTAACCTTGAAGCGCGTAAACCAGTAGTTCTTCCTTTCGTCTGGAGCATCAGAGTAGTTAATCCAAGGACCACCATAATTATGCCTCAGCATGTGGCCTAGGCGTCTCTGTACCTCTGGGGGACGATATCTATATAGACATATTATATTCATAAAAAAGTTAATTTATGATAAAAATAGAAAAAAATTATAAACCAAAACACCTACTTTGTACCGTCGGCCCAGATCTCCGTCCTCCTCTCCTCCGGAGGTGCGTACGCATCATCTGCATGATGTTGGTCGGCCGTCGATGCAGCCGCCTCGGCCGTCGGTGCAGCCTCCGCCATCTGCTCATCCGTTTCCATCGTCGTATCAGCAGCAGGAACGCTTAACGGGCGAGCACTCTCATTAGGCCTGGAACTACTCGTCCCAGGAGATATGCCACGTGACGTCGTCCCAGCAGGCCTAGCTACTGTTCGATATGTCGGAGTAATCGGCGACGAGGATCCAGAGCCGGTACCAGTAGGAGGTACCGAAGGAAAACCCCGTCCTCAAGCAGTACCTGTAGGAAGTACCGGAGGATCATGACCTCGTCGTCCCCCTTTTCGGAACGATCCGCGACGACCTGCCGTACCTGATAACAGCATATGATAATACAGCAAATAATAGAGACTAGAAATATGAAAGTACAACAAAGACAAGATAATAACCAAGATAACATATGATGATACATTCTATAATAAACATCTAAGTCCAGATAATATATTCTAGAAGAAACATCTAAGTTCAGATAAGTATATCTCTCTCAATCATCTTCAGAATAATCATCTTGTTCGTCTTTCTCGACCTCATCTTCCTCTTCCTCCTCATCTTCACTTTCATCTTCACCTTCGTCGGCTTCGTCTTCCTCTTCGGATAATTCTACATCTTCTACATTATGTGTCGTATAATGCGTAACTTCCGTGGATCGACAATATTGGTTACAAGAGGTAGCTCGTCCTCCTGGTAAGCTTTTTTGTCAACATCAAAAGTATTTCTAGATTTAGTCTTGCATACTGCCCACCAGTCAGACTTCGTTGCTCCCCGTCTCGGATAAGTTGTGAAGTACACGAGCTGATCCTGAGTTGCTAGGACAAACGGTTCGTAGCCTTGATATCTACGCTTGTAGTTTATATCCACAAGACCATGCTTGTCAATTTTCCAACCTTGATTTTCAATCGGATCGAACCATTCACACTTGAACAACACGATCTTTGTAGGTTCTCTGCCATTATTATATGACAACTCCACAATCTCTCGCAAGATGCCAAATAAATCATTTCCTGGATCGACGTCTTTGTAGTTCGAAGACTTGATACAAAAACAACTGTTTTTCGTGGAATTAAGATCCAAGAAGCTGTCTCTGATCGGAGCATTTGTCGACTTGAACCGAAAGCCATTGACACAGTAACTTGGCCATATTTTAACAAAAGTAATTGGTCCCTTGGCAAGAGTTCTAATTAATTCAATCTCGGGTGAAATTAGACGATCGACCTGAATATGAAAGAAGAGATAATAAGTTATTTATTATGCTGTTGCATTAGAAGAGGCCAGTAATTACCGAGCTACTTACATATTCGCTCAACCAAGAAGGAAAATGACGTCTCATTTCTTGTTCTAATGCTTCGTCTGTTAGGTAGGGTCTAACCAGCCTCAACTCATCATTATATGTGCTAGAAAACAACGAAGCAACCGCCGATTAGTACAATAATATTAGCTTATACTATTACATTGAGATGACATAAACTCATCATTCCTTACTTACCCCTCTAGCTTCTCCACTTCATCCTCTTCCCAATTGAGTAATACATACAACTGAGCAGCCCTTAGCTCTTCGTCATTCAAATATCTCTTCTTCATTTTCCCCGAAGGCTTTCCGGACGCATTGAATACTTTCAATATTCCATCATTAAATTCTTGATATCCGTCGTCGTTTCTCGGAGCCCTCGTTCTATTCGTAGCAACATGAGATTTGAAATAGGAGGAGCAAAAATTTGTAATCTCCTCGAGAATATAGGCTTCACAAATAGAACCCTCGACCCGAGCCTTATTTTTAACCTTTCTTTTTAGGTGATTCAAATGTCGCTCGAACGGGTACATCTATCGATATTCGACGGGTCCACCAACACGTACCTCGTAGGAAAGATAAATCGGCAAATGCTCCATAGAGTCGAAGAATCCAGGAGGGAACACCCTCTCTAGCTTGCACAGTATTACCGCAATGTCTTCTATTGCACAGAATCCAGGAGGGAACACCCTGTCTGCGGTAAGAATTCTCGAAATACAATCGGAATTAACCGCTCCATGAATACGTGACAATCATGGCTCTTTATACCTGTCAGTTTGTTCTCCTTGAGGTCGACGCATCTTCTCAAGTTCGAAACATATCCATCTAAAAATTTCAGACCTTGAATCCACCTACAAAGCCTCACTTTATCCTCCTCTAGTGAGAAAATTGCCTTAGGCTGCTTTAACTTCCCATTCCCGTCCTCTATCAAATGCAATGCAGGACGTCTACATATTTCTTCCAAGTCCAATCTAGCCTTTGGATTGTCTTTCGTCTTCCCCTTTACGTCTATTACAGTATTAATTATGTTGTCAAACACATTTTTCTCGATATGTATGACATCAAGGTTATGTCTAATCAGATTGGTGCTCCAATATGGAAGATCCCAGAATATACTCCTCTTCGTCCAGTTATGAGTGCGACCAAATCCGTCACACTTGTAGCCCGTAGCAGGCTGCTCAATAGCTCTTGGTAAATCTTCTACCTCTTTCCATATCGTGTATCCGGGCCACCTTGGCAGGGGATTAGCCTTCTCCACAACGCAAGCACGAAAAGCATTCCTGTTCCTCCGGTACGGATGATCCTTCGGCAGGAATTATCAATGACAATCAAAGAAGTACGGTTTGCCTCCGTGTTTCAAATGGAAATCCTTAGTGCTGTCCATGCAATACGGACATGAAAGACGACCATGCGTGCTCCATCCAGATAACATTCCATAGGCCGGAAAGTCGTTGATGGTCCACATAAGTGCTGCCCGTATCTGGAAATTTTGTTTTCTAGATACATCGTATGTTTTGGAACCTACTTTCCACAGATGATTCAACTCATCAATCAATGGCTGTAAATACACATCGATGTTCCTTTTTGGATTGTTCGAACCTGGGATAATAACGGTGAGGAACATATATGGAGTCTTCATGCACATCCAAGGCGGTAGATTGTATGGGGTGATGATCACAGGCCAACACGAATACTGGGATCCCGAAAGTCCGAATGGGGTAAAATCGTCGGAGCAGAAACCCAATCTGACATTACGCGGATCAGAAGCAAAATCTGGATACTCTCGATCAAAGTGCTTCCATGCTTCTCCATCAGATGGGTGATCCAACACTCCTTCGGTATGTTCCCGCTTATGCCAACTCATGTTTTCTGCAGTTTCCTTCACCATAAACAACCGCTGCAATCGCGGCGTCAACGGCAAGTAGTGCATCGAAGAGGTAGGCTTTCTGGCATCGACAGACTTTCCTCTACCACATGCCTTGTAGCGATCGACACCACAAAATCTGCAGGCGTCTTCATCCTTGTCGTCTTTGTAGTACAACATGCGCCCGTTGCGACAGGCATCGATTTTTTCGTATCCCATCCAGAGCGATCTAACCATCCTCTTAGACCGGTAGAAGTCTTTAGGCAACTTCGCACCCTCAGGCAATATTTCTATAAGCAACTCCATAAGACGGTTGTAGCAATCTTACGACATGTTAAAATCGGACTTGATGCTCAACAATCTTGTAACCACCTCCAACGGTGAATGATCCTCACAACCAGGATATAATGGAGTCCTTGCATTCTCCAGCAACTCCATGAACTGTGCAGTATCGGGGTTCGGTGCCTCCTCAGGTGCATCATGATCATCCGGATCGAAACTAGGCCCGACCGCGTCAAAAACCATATTCACCAACCCATCGTCGTAAGGAACGTTGTTGTGGACATCCACATAAGGCTCGTACTCCGATGCTAAAGACAAGTTCTCCGTGCTCGCTCCACTGATAGTAATTCGGCGTGAAACCCTTCGAGTATAAATGATACGTGACATCCACTTCTGGATGATATTTCAAGTTGCGACATCTCACACACGGACACTTAATTTTGGTACCGTCCATGTACTGATGGAACGCCTTAGCAAACTGCAAGAACTGGTGTACACCCTCTATGAATTCATCCCGCACACCACACATGTCATCAAGATGACGGTTGTACATCCACGAACGATTCCGCATATAGTAATTCAGCTCCATATCTATTTGAGGATAATTCTGTAAGATAGATACAAGCACATCGTTGAAACACTTGTGAAAGTAATAGCATTTGAGGATATTCCTATTAGTATCGATATCGAAATCGGTATCACACCAATAAGGTAAGGAAATATATACTTGAAATGCCCTTACTGCCTACTACAGGGGACCATTTGAGGATATTCCTATTAGTATCGATATCGAAATCGGTATCACACCATTCCTATGAGTATCGATATTGAAATCGGTATCAGACCATTCCTATGAGTATCGATATCGAAATCAGCATCACACCATTCCTATGAGTATCGATGTTGAAATCGGTTATATCGACCATTCCTATGAGTATCTATATCGAAATCGGTATCAGACCATTCCTATGAGCATCGATATCGAAATCGGTAACATACCATTCCTATGAGTATCGATATCGAAATCGGTAATATCGACCATTCCTATGAAGTATATGTTAGATTAATAGTCCAAGTCTAATGTATCGTGTCTAAGTCCAATGTGCTCGTGTCCAAGTCCAATGTGCTCGTATACAATTTCTCGGATCATTTGTGTTTGTTTACTTCCTTGCTTAATTCATAAGATGTATGTTATTAACATTTCAGATATATTTCACTTTGGTTAAGATATCGAATATCCATAATCATGACTATGATGACCGAACTTTAATCATGAAGGAAGAAGGATAACTAACTCGATTTAGAAAAAATTAGTACAAAGTTGGACAAGGCTCTTCTCTTAGAGAAACATAACTACATATGAGACTTTCAAAAGGGAAATCCTTTTCAAGTGTTTCCAAAATCTCAAGTTGGGAACAGTACTTAAATACATGTTTCTCTCAGTTTAGTTTTCTCTAAAAAAACAATTTGTTTTCTTTCTAGTTCAATTCATCTCAGTCTTAGTATGTATGTTCTTTCTTAAGAATTTCATATATATATATATATTCACTATGGTTAACTGTAACACCCTATTTTCTAAAATTGGGGTATTTTTGAAAATTTATTATTTTTATTATTTATTAGTGGTATTTTAGTCATGGTATGATTTTCTGGTGATTTTAGTTAAGTTAAACCATTTTCTAAGTCATGACTTATGACTTGTGATTTTGGTTAGTATAACTTAGTGTAAACCCTAGTTTTCCTTAACCTAGAAGTTGCCATGACCATGTGAGCTTAGCCATAGGCTTAGAACATCAAATTAGTGGGTTTTGGCCAAAAGGGTATTTTGGTAAATTACTAGTCTTTATTTGAGATTATGTGATTTTATTATTATTTAATCATGGTTAAAGTCCCATGATTAGTCCCTAGCCTATCCTACCCTAAACTAGAGGTTAGCCACTAACCTAGAAGCATTAGGATGAAGTTTTGGTCATGGGATAAAGTGGTTAAATATCTAGATATTAACTTTATTGATATTTTGCACAAAACACTCCAAATATCTAAACCCTTTACCAAAGTCCAAGCCTTAGCCATGAAGGAAGGGGCAAGGACACCCCCCCATGCCATGGCCGGCCAAGGACCCCCCCTTGGCAGCCTACACATTCTATTTAACCCCTTGAATTAATTCATGAATGAATTACATGAAATTAATTCCTAGAAAATCCCTTTTCCTTCAACCCTTCATAACTTGAGCAATATTGATTCAAATTCACTCTAGTCTCTTGCATTAGGACCCTACAACATCTAGGGTGCTAAAGAGAACTAGTAATCAAGGATTTGGAAGCATGGGACATCATCAAGTGGAAGAGCACACACCCCCCTTTTCTTTGATTTTCCTTGGAATTGCACCAATAGGTAATTTCCCTCAAACTTAGTTAAAACCCTAATTTTTCTTCATAAATGCATTCATGTAGGACTACCATAACTGTGGGTAAGGTTTGGTGGAAATTAGAAGTGGTTTGGTGTCCGTATCGGACACGTATCATAGGTTTAAAACCCTTGTTTGGTGAAATGCCACAAAGGATTGGTTTTTATGTTTTTCCAAAACAAATTACACAAACTTGTAGCCCTAGACTTGCTGATCACAGAACACATGGACTGAGCACATTTTAGTACTGTGTCCGTGTCCAAATTGGACACGAACCGACCGCACGAGCCTATCGTGCATGCCCTGCTACCCGACACCTCGTGTGCACTACACAGGCCACTAGGACACATAAGATTTGACACAGACAAGGGGGCAATGTCTGCGAACATGCCCCCAAAGTCTCGTGTTGCGTCGTGTCGTGTCGAGTGAGAAAACTCACTCGTACTGGACACGCGCTGTCAGCGCACACGCGCGCAGGCACGACTTTGAGCGTATCGTGTCGCATGGACACGACACTAGGGTGTCTCGTAGTGACACGGGCATGAAGCCCTATTCGTGGCGTACACATGGATACGAGCACGTGGTGCGTCGTGTCCTGTGTCGTGAGTACGACGCGTGCAACCGCGTGCACGATGCGGTCTGAACTCGCGTGTATCAGTCGTATTTTCACGACTGATACGGGGTTCGTTGTGTGTCCACGCGTGTCGTGGACACGTGTCAGGGTATAGAACGTGTAGCCATACGTGTGGGCTACACGTATGCACGACCACGAGACGTGTCGTGTCTCGTGGTGTGTCCACGAGCTCCTGGAACGCGTGCACGACACTGTTATTGTGTGCGCGTATCAGAGCTTACCCGAGTGTTTGTTTTGCGTGTTTGGACACGTGAAACTGTGTCGTGGTGTCGTGTCAGGAACCTAGGACACTAGTATATCTATGGGGCATTAGTTACCAACCGTTTGATACGAGCCATAGCTCGGTTTAGTGTGGTAATTTGAATTACCTAGTTTCGAGCAACTGTGCACAGGTTTCCTGTTTTAGGATTTTTCCCAGATTTTGAATATGGATTTCAAACCCGATTTTAGTATGATTAATCCATTGTGAGGGTGTATTTTAGTATGTATATGTGTAGTATATATGTATATGTGAGTGTGGGTCAATTTTGGGAGTATTTGGTTGGGTATTTGTGGAGTTATGTATATATATATATATACATATGTATGTATATATGTTATTGTGTGTGTGTGTGTTAGGGTCTGGAACTTGGTTCCAGAAATCTGGGAACCATTCTCCCCCTTCACTGTCCTGTGTTCACTCCCCCTCTCTCTCACTGTCCCTCTCTCTATTCAGTCTCTCTCTCTCTTTCACTCTCTCTCTCACTGTCCTCTTTCACTCTCTCTCACTTTCTTCTCTCTCTATATGAGTAATATATATGTTTGTATATATATATATATATATATATATATATATATATATATATATATGAATGATATATAATTGTTTAGGATTATATATATTATGTCTATATATAGATACCTAGGGTATATGGGAATTACATAGGCTATAAGCCTATGTGGTTATGTTGTATGTGTATATTATATATAGGTTATGTATATAGTTATTGGTATATATAGTTAGGCTATATATAGTTAGGCTATATAGATAGGCTATATATATAGTTAGGCTATATATATATTTAGCCTATATATTGATAATATATATAGATATGTTAAGTTGCATGAATATATATATATCATATATAGTTGGGTATATATAAGGTATTATATATAGATGTAAATGCCAGTGCCCTAGATATATTAGCCTATGGTATTCATTTATGAGCCTATGGCTATGGCCTATGAGGTTAGGCTTTGACCCCTGTTGACTAAAGTTGACCAAAGTCAACTATTGGTCAACCATGACCTAATTGACCTAGAATTGACTTGGATGGACTTAAGAGGACTAGTTGACTAAAGTTTGACTAACCCTAACTAGTTGATTAGGCTTGACCATATGGGTTATATGGATAGCCCTATGTAATTTAAGATATGTATGGGATTAAGTGGTATACTTAGGAGTTGTGTCATGATTGGTGTTAGTCTTAGGGGTTGACTAGAAGTTGACCATTAGTCAAGATTGACCTAATTACCTTGTTGACTTGTCTTTGTTTGACCAAAACCTTAGTTGGTCTAAGTTTGACCTAGACTTGACCTAGATTGATCATGTTGACTAATATTTGACTAGAATGTTGACCAAGAGTTGACTTTAACCTAGATTTGACTAACCTTGACTTGTTTAACCTTGTTTAACCTTGAATGACTTAGTTTAACTTCTTGTGACCTAATATGACTTGATTTGACTTAGTTCGACTGTAGAGTTGATCAAGTTTGACTTTGACCTAGATTGGCTTAGAATTCATATAGATTGTATTGTAGATTTTATTTACCTTCATTTTGGACATGTCATAACTGTATTACTCTATTTTAGGACATTGTGACCCTGGTACAGACATCTGATATTACACTACTCTTTCCAGAGTGTCAGGCGAGTACATTCTCTGATAGTTCTTTCATTACTTGTCATTTACTGTATTTCAGTTCTAGTTAGCTATATGTGATTCTCTGTACAAACACGATTAGTATTGCTGGATCCATTACATGCGACACTCATTTATTCATGTCTGGCCTCTATATCTGGAATCACTACTGGCATCACCCTACTGGAATCATTTCTGGAATCATTGGCTGGACTCATACTGGTTGTAGTGTTGGATTATGGATTCATTTGTGGGTGGGGAAATACTTGAGTAGACATGTGAACATACCTAAAATCTGGAACCACCTCCCTTGGAACTATTCTGGAATGCTAGCCATCCCACACTTGGCCGAGTGTGCGATGTGCCTGATTACCCCTAGCCGTTTACATGTTGATCTCAGTATTTTAAAACACACTGTTAGAGTATAGTCTGGACTTACCCTGGAATCATGGATCACTACTGGACTCATTTTTACTGGACTCATCTTGTACTGGAATCATCTAGTATTGGATTATATGGACTGGACTCACACTGGGATTACATTTTATACTGTCTGGACTTATACCATGTTATTCTAGTTCAGCTAGTTTACTACAGTCTTCATTGTCATGTTTTCTTCTCTTGTTAGTTACTTTACTTTCCTTGTACCCTCACTGTTTCTCTACATCATTATCTGTATAAAACTGCCATGCTCATCTGTATAACTGTCTAAAAACTGCTTTATAGTCTTTGTCATTTACTTGGGATTTCTAGATGAGATGTGCTCATTCCTATCCTGATTGGACCTGTTGAAAATATTACAGATGATACTCCTGACGACACATGCCCTACTTACCATGGACCTGGCGAGGGATTAGCTACCTTTGGTTCCGACTCTCAGGAGTGATTCAGGAGTTTGGCTAGTAGGCTTACTTAGCTTTCATGTTTTGAGCTTGTTTGTATTAAACTTGAGATATTGAGTTGTATTAGAGTTTGTTTGAGATATTGTTGTTATTATTTTAGTAGTTTAATTTCTGTTGTTGTTAGTTGGTATCTAGATTCTGTGTTATCTTATCGTGCTTAGACTGTGATTGAGTATATCATATCTTTTACTTGTCCTCCCTTCGGAGTTGAGATCTTGGCAAGTACATTATATACACTGAATGAGATTAGTTAGCAACCTAGGACAGCGTTCTACCGCCGACACTGCGGCGTAGGCTGGACGTACCCACTTCTCGTGCCCCTACACAGGGTACGGGTCGTGACATTAACTAAAATATTCAGGTATCCTCAATTTGGGATATCATTTCTAATCATGTATATTGGGAAAGGAAAGTGATTACTTTCCTATGTTTGGATGCCAAAGAAATTGAGGAGGAAAGGAAAATGATTCCCAATAGAAGGAAAATTAGGGGGAAAAGTGATTACATCCATCCAAGCAAGGAAACACTTTTCCACATTAAAGTATTCACTTTCCTTTCCAAATTCTTTGCCATTTCCAAACAATGGAAAAGAAAATCAGTGGGAATTGCAATTTTTCAAAGAAAAGGGAATGCCAAGGAATTGATTTCCTTTTCCTTCTATTTCGTGAACCAAACGAGGCCTTTGTTCCAACGCTTTCACAATTCGGTGATATTACATACCCAATGATTGAAATGTAACAATTTAGTGATGTATTTTGTTGTAAATGATTGAAATGTAAAAATTCAGTGTATGTTTATCAAATTTATATTTTTGACAAAAGTTCAATATTAGGTCCAGTCTATTAAACATTGAAAATATTCAACCGAACAAACGGAACCTATTATATTGGCTCGGCTCGACAACCCCGCAAAGGCTTAGCATTTGACAGAAACAAAAATATAACTAGGGACTTAGCCTCGACATACCATCGGAAACCTTTGGTTTGTAAATTGATTCTTGAACATGCAGTTTACCAATTCATAAGAATCTGAAGTTCGTAATACACTAATAAAAATGGCTAGGACATTAACTTTGCTGTATAGCTAGCATCATCGCGACAATATACTTTGCCAGAAACAAAGTTAATAAAATGGCATAGGTATTAGTCTTATCACATCGCTAGCATCGCCATAATGCTAAACTTTGCCAAAAGCAAAGTTGACAGAGGTCTACCCTCAACTACAGATAATTTTGCCTTAGTAAAGTTACAAAATGACATAACTGCTCAAAGAGAATTAGCACATATATTATATATGTTCATGTCGTATTCGTGTCTGTGTCGTGTCCATGTCAAATGGCTACTAGAGATATCGGGTTAGGGTTTACCTGAGCTTTGGGGCTGATAGAGGAAGGGGGTGGCCGAGAGGAGGAGGAGAAGGAGCTCGCGGTGGAGGAGCTCCGCGGCACGTGTAGGCGGTTGGAGGAGGAGGAACTCGGTGGAGGAGCTCGGTTGGATGAGGAGGGGATCTTGGGATGGCCGAGTAGGAGGAGGAGGAGGAGGAGCTCGCGGTGGAGGAGGAGGAGGGGTCGGTGGAGGAGCTCGGAGAGGAGGAGGAGCACGCAGCAACGAGGAGAAGGAGGAGGAGGCCGGTCGGCAGAGGAGGAGTAGGAGGAGGAGGTCGGTGGAGGAGAAGGAGCGGTGGAGGAGGAGGAGGAGCTCGAAGAGGCGGTGGAGGAGGAGGCTGGGCGACGGCGGAGAATGGGGGGAAAACAAATTTTTTGGGAAATTTTCGTGTGAGAATGGGGGAAAAGGATAATCCGATCGGGTTAATGGAAAAGATTTACCGACGTCAGTGAAAGACGTCGCTGAACGTCGCTATATTCTAAAAATATAGCGACGTCATATTCTAGTGTCGCAAAAATATCGCTAATAGTAAAACAATAGCGACGTTTACCGACTTTTGGGCGACGTAAAATTTTGTTATAAAAAAATTAGTCGCAATACGTCGGTAGTAGTGACGTCCAGCGACGTAAAAATTATACGTCGCTAAATTGCCAAATAATAGCGACGTTTTCATTAAGCGTCGCTAAACTCGTCGCTGATATGACTTATTTTGGTAGTGACTCACTAACATTATTTCTAACCTCAGCTAGTTGGTCGGTAAGTCTTCCTATTTCACCTTTGTACTCTTTGAGTACTTTTTTAGAGGTCTGATATTTGCTACGCAGTTTTCTGTAGTTGCTTAACAGTTCACTGAAGGCCTCTCCTAGTTGCTCAAAGGTGAAGTCATCATATGTATCAACTATAGATTCAGTAGGTACCTGATTGGATGCCATAAAGCATACATTTGCAGCATCTTCTGATTGTTCATCTTCTGAATCATTGGCTTCACTTTCATGTTATATGCTAGTGTTGGCGTACTTCCGTGATGTGGATCTTTTTTGGTTCCCTTTTTCATACCTGTTGCTCTTCTTGCTTGCTGATGAGTTTGTAGGACAGTCCTTCTTCATATGTCCTTTCTTCTTGCAACCATAGCAGACAACATCATCTTGATACCAGCTGTTTCCGTTATTATTCTCTTTTGTCTTCTTTTCATATCTCATGAACCTTTTGAATTTTCTTGCCAGGAGAGCTTGATCTTTAGCGTCAGATTTACTGCTGTCAGAATCTTCAGCAGATCTTCTGTGCTGAGCCTTAAAAGTGATCGTCTTCTCTTTTGGTGCAGGCTCTTCAAGATCTTGTAGCTCCAGTTCATGAGTTAGTAGCTTACCTATGAGTACTTCATGAGTCATGGTAGTTAGGTCGTTTCCTTTAATGATTGCAGTAGCCTTTGTAATCCAGTTCTTTGTAAGTGTTCGCAAGAGTTTGTGAATCTTTTCATGGTTACTGTATTCTTTGCCTAGGGAGGACAAAGGATTTACAATATCCAGAAATCTTTTGTACATCTGAGTAACTGTTACGTTGGGTTTCATCTTGAACGCCTCGTACTCCTGAGTAAGTTTGCTGACCTTTGATTCTTTGACTTGAGTCGTGCCTTCATGTGTTACTTCAAGAAGTTTCCATACATCGTTGGCAGTTGTGCAGATAGACACCCTGTTGAATTCAGTTCTGTCTAAAGCACAAAATAAAGCATTAATTGCACGGGCATCAAGACTGGCCTTTTTTTTTTCTTCGTCAGTATACTTGTCATGCGGTTTATCAACTATAACACCTTCTATTTGAATACGAGGAGGTTTTGTATAACCATTAAGAACAATAGACCATAAATCAAAGTTTAGATATTTTAAGAAAAAACTCATCCGTGTTTTCCAATAGGTATAATTTGTACCATCAAACAGTGGAGGTCTGTTTGTGGACTGGCCTTTACTTGTGAATTTCACAGTTGCCATGTGTTGTGCTGTGATCTAAGTAAAAGTCAAGTATAAACAATATAAATGCAGTGTTACCTCGCTTTACCTGTAAGAACTCGTTCCTCTAGATGGAATACCTGCTCTGATATCAATTGTAGGAACGAAATCGTAAAGCACAATACACTAGAGGGGGGTGAATAGAGTTGGCAGCGGAATATTGCTAATTAAAAAATGTTAGTAGCAAGATCACAGATATTAATTACAAATAAGATATGTAAAAGCAGAGATCAGAAAGCAAATGCAAAGACAGCGATTTATACTGGTTTTCCTCTGTTGAGGACTAGTCCAGTCGGAAGAACTCTCGCTTCCAGTTAAATCCACTATTGGCAAACCCGCAAGTTTTCTTACGAAGTCCTTGCAACTTCTACAACGCGAGCTTTGATACGAAGAACTCGTCCAACTTCAATTGTGAAGTGGTTTTCTTCAATCAAGCCTTCTGATTACAATCACTCAGAAACTTTTAGACCGTACCGCACTGGCAAATCGACTAGAGGATTGTAACTGGCTTGGGATATGAAATTTAAAGCTCGAAAAACTCTTTGGAGTAGCAGTAGGCTTAAAGAGAGAGAAGATTGAAAGTGAATGAGTGAGTTGAAATGATCGAAATCCTTCTCTATTTATAGTTATTCCAAAGGGAGAAGTCTGGCAGAATTCGGGCAGAATTCGGACAGAATTCAGAGAGTAAATCTCGGTCAACATCGTAAAAGGAGGAGGACCAAGTTTTAAGGAGATTTCAAAAATTAAACGGCTACTGGCAGAACTCTGGCCGAACTCGGGCCGAGTTCTGTCAGGGATATGATGTCACGCCCCAATTCCGTCGAATCGATAGTCGTCCCCCGGACGTGATGCCGTGCGAACCTAATTTACGATCGCACAAGGCATAGTCATAAGGTAATCCGAGACACGAGATCTAAGAGAGTACGCAGACAAATTGAATCACACAATAAGTAAAGGAAACTTTGATCTTTATTGATAATGAACATCTTTTATAGACTCCGGTACAAGACTTATTGCCGCACGGGCTACAACATGACTCGATTACAAACGAGTGCCGATGAGATAGTCGTTTCATACATTGCACACATCCCTCAATATACAACAAAGTACTCCAGTGACCTGGATGGGAGGGACGCTGAGTCATCTTTCTTGGACTATCGAGAGCCTTCAAAAGTAGAGTCGTAGGAAAGTCTTCGACGTACGGTCGAAATTTCAAAATCACGAACGCCGCCGAGCTAGCTGGCGCGTTCTTCCCGATTCGCGGGACCTACAAAGAGCGAGGATCAGTACGATCACATGTACTGGCGAATGGATAATTAAATCCAAGCTCTGCATTTGATTCAAGAAGTTTTTATAAACATGTTAGCTAGCTATTTACGTGATCTTTCTAACCATCCTGATCAATTTCATGTTAACATGTTTCAAGGCAAGCATATGAAATGGTAAGAACAATAAGCAATTATCATTTTTATCCCGTGTCACGTGCATTTGTTAAGCCGTGAAAGGGTGTGAAGGCCACTGGCAATGTTAAGCCATCGCGGACTATAGCCGGGTTAGACGGCGACCCTTTCGCGACGGGTTGCGAGCCCTATGCGAAAGTTCCCGAATAACCCACGCCGAAGAAGGGCTGGCGCTTGCTATTCTTGTTCCTTCCGGGCTGAATCGGTCCCTTGGCCTAGGCAACCGTTCGAGAAAACTACACCTTGTCGACAAGTTGTCCAATGATCGTTTTGCTTACTTAGCCGTATCGTTGCGATAAACATTAATCGATTCATTCATTGCTTTGCATAGGCTAAGTGGATTTGCATAAGGAAACATGTTATCTATTTCCAATACCGGCAGTTTGATAACCAGTGTTTTGTGATGAATTATGCCACAATTTCTTTGATTCTACACTATTATGAAAAGCATTCATCTAACTTCATATTGATTTAAAATAGAGGGACGAGGCAAAGGAGGTCAGCCACTCGCCTTAGCCTTGCTTTAAGCGAGCGACCGGTTGGCTGCGCTGACGTCGCCTACGCGATCACCTACAATCGCATAAGCAACCGATTAGAATACTGTGTAATTCAAAGAATTTTGATATGAATGCGAAGCTCGAAAACGCAAGTCACAAAAACCCATTCGAAAAACATTCACGAAAACCAAAGCCAAAGTCAAATCAAGTGCGACATGAAAATCAGAGCAACGGAAGGTCTCTCCCGACTCAACCGCAGAGCCAATCCTCGAGGCGCAATCCGCTGAATATGGGACTTGGTTCCGAAGAAGCCATTCCATAACGTGGAATGGATCTTAATTCAACCGTTCCCGTTCGATCGACTCGGCCGATTCTGACCTATCGGTCCCGACCGAATCGATAGCGACAGTGTTCCCTTCTCGCGCACCCCGTGGACGGAAACGGGGCACGATGTAGGGACGGGGTACTACACCATAACCAACTAATAAAAAGTTCCATCCTCGAAACTTAAGGATAGAACCTACCTCTACGGGAACAATGAAGAAAATTTCTTCTTCATTTCCGATTCAAGCTCCCACGTCGACTCTTCGACCGAATGGTTCCTTCAGAGGACACGGACGAGAGGGATCGCTCAATTTCGCAGCAGCTTATCCTTGCGTTCTAAGATTTGAACTGGTTCTTCAACGTAGGATAAGTCAGACTTTAGCTCCAGCTGGCCAAAATCTACCATGTGGCTCGGGTCGTGCACGTACTTCCGCAGTTGAGAGACGTGGAAGATATTGTGTATACCTTCAAGCGCCGGCAGTAGGGCAATTTTATAGGCCACTGGGGCGACCCGCTCGAGTATTTCGAACGACCCAACGAATCTCGAACTCAATTTTCCTGTCGTACCGAACCGAGTAACTCCCCGCATGGGCGACACTTTGAGAAATACGTGATCGTCTTCTTAAAACTCAAGGGGTCGACGATGAATGTCCGCATAGCTTTTCTGACGACTCTGCGCAGTCTTTAATCTTTCTCGAATGAGCCAAATTTTCTGCACGGTCTGTTCCACCAGTTCTGGGCCGAGAATCTGTCGCTCTCCGACTTCGTCCCATCAAATGGGTGATCGACACTTTCGTCCGTACAAGGCTTCATACGGCGCCATTTGGATGCTGGATTGATAGCTATTGTTGTATGCAAATTCGGCCAGAGGTAGATGATTGTCCCAGCTTGATTTGAAGTCAATTGCACAGAGTCATAGCATGTCTTCGAAAATCTGATTGATGCGCTCCGTTTGGCCGTCGGTCTGAGGATGGTAAGCTGAGCTGAACTGCAACTTGGTACCCAGCGCTGACTGAAGGCTACTCTAGAATCGTAACATAAATCGTGAATCCTGATCAGAGACGATGGATATTGGAACTCCGTGCAGCCGTACTATCTCATCAAGATATATCTGTGCCAGGCGATCAACGCTCCAAGTAACTTTGATGGCAATAAAGTGCGCTGACTTGGTTAATCGATCGACGATGACCTAGATGGCATCATTTTCCCGCGGCGCCTTCGGCAGACAAACAATAAAATCCATGCACACGTGCTGCCATTTCCATTTCAGAATCGCCAGATTCTGCATATCCCTACCCGGTCTCTGATCCTCAGCTTTCACCTGTTGACAGGCCATGCATTGCGATACGAAGAGTGCCACATCTTTTTTCATCCCGTGCCACCAGAAGTTCGTTCGGAGGTCCTTGTACATCTTCGTTCTACCGGGATGCAAGGTGTACTTCGCATAGTGCGTCTCCGACAGTATCTCCTTTCTGAGTTCTGAATCGTCCGGAACGCATAGCCTACCCTTCAATCAAAGCATGCCGATTTTGTCTTCCGTAAAGTCGGTCGTCCTACCCGTCGAGATTGTAAACCCCCCATAATTTATATTCAATTTTTTTAATTAATTTTTGTTATGCATTTCATTAGTTATGGATTTATTTGCTGCTAGGTTATTAGTATAATTAATGTATGCATGTTCGTATTTCTATTAATAAGGAATATAATAGAATCTAGGATTTTTGGAATTTATTTGTAATTTTTTTGAGAATTTATTGCTAGCTTAAAATATATAATATATATATATATATATATATATATATATATATATATATATATATATATATATATATATATATATATATATATATATATATATATTTTTTTTTTTTTTTTTTATATATATATTATATATCAATATATATATATAATATATATATATATATATATATATATATATATATATATATATATTTTAAATATATAATTATATATATATATATATATATATAAATATATATTTTTTTAAATATATATATATATATATATATATATATATATATATATATATATATATATATATATATATATATATATATATATATATATATATATATATATATATATATAATATAAATAGTTAATTGTAAATGGTTCTTTTAAAAAAAAACAAAGGTGCCCGGCCACACCAAGCAAGGGGCGGGCCAGGCTGTGGCAGCCTAGGTGAAGACCTTAGAGATTGGCAAGGAAAAGAAAAAAAAATAATATCAGGTCACTTGAGACACTGTAGCCGTGGGCTACAGTGCCCACCCAAACCTGCATGGGGACCCCCTCCTTCCCGAATACAGTAGCAGCTGCTACTCGGCTAAGCAGCAGATCAACGTAGAGATTTGATCTACATCAAATCTCACCCGAATAATTTTAAATAAATCCCTAGATAATCCCCCACGAGATTCTCTTCCAGATATACTTGGATTCAAAACCCCATCCAAATCAAAAATCCGAATTAAAATAGGAATTTAAACATCCTATATAGTTATTCAAAAAAATAGAAATTCTGGAGAAACCATCGAGCAACTGCATCCTCAACCCGAAGCTTCGACTCCAGGACTTCCCCTACACCCTCGCGCTCGACGTCGGCCACCTGCTCGTCGTCGTCGACGACCAGATCGCTGGAAAACCGCCCGCGGCGGACCGTGAAACAGAGAATACCCTGTTTACGAAGAACCAGGTACCCAACTTTCGAAACCCATATCTTTGCTTGCGTTCGATGAAAAGTCGATCTATCGACTTCTGTGCATAGACTACATAAACCATCTCTAAACCCTAGCAATTAGAAAAATTTCTAATGCTTAGGAAATCGCAGAAAAGATTCAAAAAAGTAGAGAAAAATTTCTCGGAAACGAAATCCGAGAAACCCCCAAACCCCTGACTTTGGAAGGGCGATTTCAGCCCAGATATTGAGAATTTGTAGGAAATAACTTAGACAGTCCTAGTTAACATATACGAGATGAAAACCCATCTGTTAGATTAAATTTTTATGTAATGTACAGGAAGTTACGGATCGATGAACTTGGAAGAAAAACTATTTTAAAAATACTAAAAATTTAGAATTCTGTCCGATACGGCGTACGCCCCGACAAACCGGGCGATGTGGTCGTGCGTTATATGCATCGAAAGGCACGTATGGATGTTGCCGACGTGTAGGAACTGACGGAACTCAGTTTCGTCGTGCGTGCGCGACGAAATCAGTCTGTATCCGTCAAGATACCCCCGTATCGCCAATTTGCAAACTTTGCCCTAACTTCCTGTATAGTCGTCGATTCGAAACGAAAGTTACCCCAACAGGTCTGTATCCGTCAAGAAACCCATATCTTGGCGGGCCCGCGACCCACTCAAACGGGCGATTTTGTACACGGCTCATCGGAATCCAAAACTGGACATACTGTTGAGTTACTCTCCTCAAACTGAATCCGTAGACATGTAGTTTGACGACTTTAGAGACCATAGACTTTGGCACGCGTTTCGGTACAAAGCGGGTCCAACGGCGGATATTGTTTTGACCCGAACTTACAATTTTGCCCCTGTTCCAAAATTAGACTTTTGGACAGGCATTTTCTAGGTATATCTTTTACACCGAGTACGTTTTTGATGTTTGTTTCAGCATCCGGGGTTGTTTGAAGATTTTGACGTTTCTTGACTGACATTGTGATTATCTGGACTTGCCACTTTGCACCATCAGACAAGATACCTTGCCACTTTACTCTGTGATTATTATATTCTTAATTTCAGTTGTTATTTTCAGCATTTCTTATTTCTTGATATTATAAAACTGTGCATCCAAGTCACACTTGGGTACAAGCGACTATATCGGTCGTTTTTCTCGCTTTATTTATTTCTCTCACATTGACTTAGTCTAGTGACTACCCATTGATGGTGAGGTATTGGTATATCTCATACAGCCTTGACACATACTTTACCATGTATTATGAGTCTCATGTAGAACACGTACTCGCGTAGTCGGCTGGCCACCGATACGTATGAGGCGTGCGACGGATAGGAGTAACTGCCAATAGATTGCATGCTAGTAGCCTTGGCAGTTACTAGAGGTACATATGAGTCATGGGTATGACTCTAATAGGCATTGGGTGGGAAGAACAGTTCCTTAACGTATGGGTCATATATGCACTGTCCTGATTGCCGATTATCTCCAATGGGAGGTACGGTCCTGATAGCCGGTTATCTCCAGTGGGAGGTACGGTCCTGATTGTCGGTTATCTCCAGTAGGAGATACGGTCCTGATTCCTAATATTCCTGATCCTGCCTATGCGTCAAAGGTTTGTTCTTATTGCATTATCACTGTAGACTGGTTAGGCACCTGATTGCATACATATTTCTTTCTTTATATTATATATCACAGTTATTATGGCATGGTATTTTCTTATATCTTGTTACGTCCCTCTGAGGACCTGGTTATCTCTCCAGGATTAGACGACTTCCCGCAGGAGTACGGAGCAGCTCTAGATCCAGCTTACATTGATACCGAGTCAGTTCCTACTGATTTCTAGTCTATTCTTCGTTTGAGACATTAGTGGACATTATTTTTACATCTCTTTTCTTTCTATTTTGCGGAGGTTAGACTCCGATCTTGTGAGACTATTTTTCATAGCTGTTTAGAGTGAGCATGTTCATCCAGCTATCTTTTGATACTCTTATTTATTATTTGGACTCCATATTCTTCTGTGTTGAGCTGTGATGAGATTAGATTATGTTATTCTGGCCTGTGATTAATTTATTTACAGCTTATGTACATATATGAGGATTTCATATATTGGAGTATTCTTCGTATATGTGCAGCTGACATGTTCACGTTCTTGGTCCTATATATTATGGGACTGGGGCGTTATATGTTTTTGTGGTGGCCCATGCAGGTTCGAGAATATTGTTGGGTTACATGACTGTGCCCAATAAGCCTGCATATAAGAATATGAATAATATCTCATCCAGAACTACTGCTCCCCCGACTTCTAATCCTTTTCAAATGCTTTGATTGCTCAATTTACCTCATATATAACTCTTTCTAATATCGTCCTATTATTCTTCGTGCCAACAGTATGAATCTAAGAAGCGGACATTCTTCTGCCTTGGCCCTCACATCTTGCGAAGAGGCCAACCCGGAGGGACAGAATCCTCCGATGACTCCAGTGACACCATACCAGCCGGGACAGCAGCAGACTACCACACCTCCAACAACGGTGCACCAAGAGACTCAAGCTCCCCCAGCCAATCAAACTGGCCAGGTCCCTACAGCACCCTTAAGAGGGACAGTACCACCTCCTCTACCATTCCCTCAGCAGTTTCTGCCACAGTCGGGCCCACAGATGCCTCCCTCACCGACTGATGGAAGCCCTACTTTCCAATTCATGTACGCCATGATGCAGGCACAGTGGCAGCAGACTGAGCTGATGAGACAGACGATGATGGCAGCATTGGCTAGACCTCCACCACCACCTCCAGTACCAGCACCAGCACTGGCTCTACATCCTTATGAGGGCTCCATCAAGAACTTTACAGATATGAACCCTAATCCTTTCAGTAGAACGGAGAAGCCACTAGAGGTGTCACAGTGGCTTATTAGTACGGAGAAGCTACTGAAGGCATCCCAGTTGCCAGCTCGAGATTGGATGACAGCAGTGGACCTACTGTTAGAAGATAATGCCCACCACTGGTGGAAGGCGGAAGAGAGACAATTAGGCACTGGGATCACCTGGAAGCAGTTCTATGATACATTTTATGAGAGATTCTTCCCTATTCATGTTTGGGATGGTCTCTCTGACCAGTTCCTCCATCTGAAGCAAGGGAATATGATAGTTGATGAGTATGACTCAGAGTTCAATCGCCTGAGTCGATTTGGTACATGATTGATTCCGACGGAGTTAGAGAAGACGAGGAGATATATATATATATATATATATATATATATATATATATATATATATATATATATATATAGAAAAATATATATATATAGAAATATATATATATATATATATATATAATATAATATAAAAAAATATAATATAATATATATAAAAATAGTTAATTGTAAATGTTTTTTTTTAAAAAAAAAAACAAACGAGCCCGGCCACACCCAGCAAGGGGTGGGCCAGGCTGTGGCAGCCTAGGTGAAGACGTTAGAGATTGACAAGGAAAAGAAAAAAAAATATCAAGTCACTTGAGCCACTGTAGCCGTGGGCTACAGTGCCCACCCAAACCCGCATAGGGACCCCCTCCTTCCCGAACACAGTAGTAGCTGCTACTCGGCTAAGCAGCGGATCAACGTAGAGATTTGATCTACATCAAATCTCACCCGAATAATTTCAAATAAATCCCTAGATAATCCCCCACGAGATTCTCTTCCAGATATACTTGGATTCAAAACCCCATTCAAATCAAAAATCCGAATTAAAATAGGAATTTAAACATCCTATATAGCTATTCAAAAAAATAAAAATTCTGGAGAAACCATCGAGCAACTGCATCCTCAACCCAAAGCTTCGACTCCAGGACTTCCCCCACACCCCCGCGCTCGATGTAGGCTACCTGCTCGCCATCGTCAATGACCAGATCGCCGGACAACCGCCCGCGGCCGACCGTGAAACAAAGAATACCCTGTTTACGAAGAACCAGGTACCCAACTTTCGAAACCCATATCTTTACTTGTGTTCGACGAAAAGTCAATCTATCGACTTCTGTGCGTAGACTACATAACCATCTCTAAACCCTAGCAATTAGAAAAATTTCTAATGCTTAGGAAATCCCAGAAAAGATTCGAAAAAGTAGAGAAAATTTTTTCGAAAACGAAATCCCAGAAACCCCTGACTTTGGAAGGGCGATTTCAGCCCAGATATTGAGAATTTGTAGGAAATAATTTAGACATTCCTAGTTAACATATACGAGATGAAAACCCATTTGTTAGATTAAATTTTTATGTAATATACAGGAAGTTACAGATCGATGAACTTGGGAGAAAAACTGTTTTAAAAACACTAAAAATTTAGAATTCTGTCCGATATGACGTATGCCCCGACAAACCGGGCGACATGATCGCGCGCTATACACATCGAAAGACGCGTATGGACGTTGCCAACGTGTGGGAACTGACGAAACTCAGTTTCGTCGTGTGTGCGCGACGAAATCTGTCCGTATCCGTCAGGATACCCCCGTATCGCCAATTTACAAACTTTGCCCTAACTTCGTGTACAGTCGTCGATTCGAAACGAAACTTGTGCCAACAGGTCCGAATCGAAATTCTGGTCCTGTGTGCCAAGTTTGGTTCGATTCTGAGAAGGTCGAATCGGAACCCCTTTTTGGCGGGCCCGCGACCCACTCAAACGGACGATTTTGTACACGGCTCATCGGAATCCAAAACTGGACATACCGTTGAGTTCCTCTCCTCAAACTAAATCCGTAGACATGTAGTTTGATGACTTTAGAGACCATAGACTTTGGCACACGTTTCGGTGTAAAGCGGGTCCAACGACGGATATCGTTTTGACCCGAACTTACGATTTTGCCCCTGTTCCAGAATTAGACATTTGGACAGGCATTTCCTAGGTATATCTTTTACACTGAGTACATTTTTTATGTTTGTTTCAGCATCCGGGGTTGTTTGGAGATTTTGACGTTTCTTGACTGATATTGTGATTACCTGGACTTGCCACTTTGCACAATCAGGCAAGATACCTTGCCACTTTACTCTGTGATTATTATATTCTTATTTTCAGTTGTTATTTTCAGCATTTCTTATTTCTTGATATTATAAAACTGTGCGTCTAAGTCACACTTGGGTGCAAGCGACTCTATCGGTCATTTTTCTCGCTTTATTTATTTCTCTCACATTGACTTAGTCTAGTGACTACCCATTGATGGTGAGGTATTGGTATATCTCATACGGCCTTGACACATACTTTACCATGTATTGTGAGTCTCATGTAGGACACGTACTCGCATAGTCGGCTGGCCACCGATACGTATGAGGCGTGCGACTGATAGGAGTAACTGCCAATAGATTGCATGCTAGTAGCCTTGGCAGTTACTAGAGGTACATATGAGTCATGGGTATGACTCTAATAGGTATTGGGTGGAAAGAACAGTTTCTTAACTTATGGGTCATATATGCACTGTCCTGATTGCCGATTATCTCCAATGGGAGGTATGGTCCTGATAGCTGGTTATCTCCAGTAGGAGGTACGGTCCTGATTGCCGGTTATCTCCAGTGGGAGATACGGTCCTGATTCCTGATATTCCTGATCATGTCCATGCGTCAAAGGTTTGTTCTTATTGCATTATCACTGTAGACTGGTTAGGCACCTGATTGCATACATATTTCTTTCTTTATATTATATATCACAGTTATTATGGCATGGTGTTTTCTTGTATCTTGTTACGTCCCTCTGAGGACCTGGTTATCTCTCGAGGATTAGACGACTTTCTGCAGGAGTACGGAGCAGCTCTGGACCCAGCTTACATTAATACCGAGTCAGTTCCTACTGATTTCTAGTCTATTCTTTGTTTGAGACATTAGTGGACATTATTTTTACATCTCTTTTCTTTCTATTTTGTGAAGGTTGGACTCCGATCTTGTGAGACTATTTTTTATAGCTGTTTGGAGTGAGCATGTTCACCCGGCTATCTTTTGATACTCTTATTTATTATTTGGACTCTATATTCTTCTGTGTTGAGCTGCCATGAGATTAGATTATGTTATTCTGGCCTGTGATTAATTTATTTACAGCTTATGTACATATATAAGGATTCCATATATTGGAGTATTCTTCGTATATGTGCAGCTGGCATGTTCACGTTCTTGGTCCTATGTATTATGGGACTGGGGCGTTACAGAGATTAGCTCTCGCATCTTCTTCAGGTACATATCATCCTTCTGAGCGGTCTTGATCTTTTCTTGCAGGCTAGGCTCTAACTGCAACTTTGCCAACTACACATGCCTGAATTGGACTCGGAGTTCGATGTCTATCTCTTCTAGGTCGCGTAGCAGTCTGCGGTCGATGGATAGCGAGGCGATATACTTTCGACTCAGAGCGTCCGCCACAACATTTCCCTTTCCCGGCGTATAGTCGATAGTCAAGTCGTAATCCTTGATCAGTTCAAGCCAACGCCTTTGCCGCAAGTTTAGTTCCCTCTGCGTGAATAGATACTTAAGCCTCTTGTGAACGGTATAGATCGTGCACGCCACGCCATAGAGATAGTGACGCCACAATTTCAACGCGAACACAATTGCCGCTAACTCCAGGTCACGAGTAGGATAGTTCTTCTCGTGTGGCTTTAGCTGTCGGGAAGCAAAAGATATCACCTTGTTCTGCTGCATCAGCACACACCCCAAGCCCTGACCGGATACGTCGCTGAATATCTGGAAACCCTCAGTCCCTTCTGGAAGTGCGAGTATCGGGGCCGAGATGAGCCGTCACTTTAATTCTTGGAATGAAGCTTCACAATCGTCTGACCATTCGAATGTGACTCCTTTCTGGGTGAGGCGAGTCAGAGGCGATGCGATCTTCGCAAAGTCTTTCATGAAGCGTCGGTAGTATCCCGCTAAGCCAAGGAAACTTCAAATCTCGCTGACGGACGTTGGCCGCTTCCAATCGACAACGGCTTTAACTTTTTTTGGGTCGACCGCAATGCCTTCAGCTGAAATGATGTGTCCGAGGAATACGACGCAACTCGGCCAAAATTTATACTTGCTTCGCTTGTCATACAACTAATTTTTTCGAAGGGTCTGAAGCACGGTCCGTAGATGCTCAGTATGTTGCTGCTTGCTCTTTGAGTAGACGAGTATGTCGTCCATGAAGACTACTACGAACTTGTCGAAGAATGGTCGGAACCCCCGATTCATCAAATCCATAAAAGCAGCAGGGGCGTTCGTTAGGCCGAACGCCTTTACCAGGAACTCGTAATAGTCGTATCGAGTGTGAAGGCAGACTTCGGCACATCGTTCGGCTTGATATTGAGTTGATGGTAACCCGAATGCAGATCAATTTTAGAGAACACCGTGGCTCCTTCCAGCTGATCAAACAGATCGTCTATGCAGGATAAGGGATATTTGTTCTGGACGGTGGCTTTATTCAGCTCACGGTAGTTGATACAAAGATGCAGAGAGCCATCATTTTTCTTGACGAACAGCACGGGCACTCCCCATGGCGAGATGCTGGGTCGAATGAATCCCTTGTCGAGCAACTCTTACAACTGTACTTTGAGTTCTTTTAGCTCTGCAGGGGCCATTCTGTACGGGGCTTTCGAGATCGGTCGAGTATCGGGAAATGTATCGATAGTGAACTCAATCTCTCGATCGGGTGGCATACCGGGCAGCTCGTCCGGGAATACATCTGGAAACTCTACCACAATGTCGGTCTGACCCGCGTTTGCACCATCCTGTCGCATGTCTCGAACGGAAGCAAGATAGCCTTTCCACCCGGAATGCAGCATCCGTCGAGCAGATATTGCGAAGATCACCATGCAGGTCGGCGATGCCTCAATACACGAGCAGCAGAATTCCGACACTTCAGGTATACGAAATGTGACCCTCTTTACAGTGCAGTCTATGGTTGTGTTACACGGACCGAGCCAATCCATCCCCAGAATGATGTCGTAGTCCTTAATATCTAGAACTATCGCATCGAGACTGATCTTTTGATCACCTATACAGATGATTCTGTCTTCGCAGACTAAATTTGCAAGTAGTGGCATGCCCGACGGTACGTTAACAGTGAGATCGAGGCCCAGCGGTATCAGAGAAAATTTGTGCTCGGCGGTAAAGTCCGCCGATATAAAACTATGCGTGGCACCTGAATCAAATAATACACGAGCAGGTTTATTATTGAATTACAGTATACCTGTCACGACTGTATCAGATGCGAATGCTTCGTCTCGAGTCATGGCATAGATGCGGTCCTGAGCATTGGGGCGACGGTCTTCGCCATTCTGTTATACGGTCGGTGGAGCCCGAGGTGCTTGGCCTCGGTTCTGATGGTGTTGTTGGGGGCGTTGGTTCGGCCTAGCTTTCGGGCAGTTCTTTGCAACGTAATTTATTTTGCCGTACACGAAACATGCTCCATTCTTCAATCGGCACTCGATGGCCATGTGCCCCTCCTTGTGGCAGAAATCGCAGACTATTCGATCCTTCGTCTGGTTGCCGCCTCCGTTGCCACGATGTTGACGCTTGTGCGCGTTGTTGCCTCCCGCATTACTATAATGTTTGTTATTAAACTGAATAGCGCCAGCAGTAGTAGGAGGATACTCGGACTCCAGACGGAGGGCATGGTTGAGCGCCTCACCCATGGTTTTGTATTCGGGCACCGAGACATGAGCACGGATAGTGGAACGCAGGCCCACTTCGAATCGTCGAGCTCGACTTGCAGTGGTAGGTAGATAGTCTCCAGCAACTTGGCCAGTTTGTTGAATTCGGCCGCATATTGTCGTACTGTCATGTTCCTTTGCCTCAACTGCATAAACTCGTTTTCTTTTTCCTGTCGCACGGCTGCAGAAAGATACTCGATCTCGAACGCATTTCTGAATGTCGCCCATGAGATCGCCGCCGTCTCGTCTTCACGTCGAATAGCCCGCTTTTGCACAGCCCACTAATCGTGCGCGTTCATTCGAAGTAGAAGTTGAGCACACGCGACTTTCTTCGAGTCCTCAACACCCAGAAGCTCGAATTTGTCTTCCAGCTCCTCCAACCAGTCGATCGCCACAGAGGGATCTTCTGTGCCGTTGAAGGAAGTACGGCAGCTTTTCGTAAATTTTGATACGTCGAAGTTAGAACTTCTCGGTGCCGCAGGTGAGAGCACAGGCGCCTCTGGTTCAGCTTCGTTGGATCGAACCGCAGGCTGGGTCACGGCAGCATCATCGTTGAATTGTTGTTGTTGTCCACGATCGATTGTATAATTTGCTGGAGGGTATTCAGCTGCTGCTGCTGCTGCTGCAGCTTGAATTGAGCCTCGAACCGATTCTCAAATTGAGTCTGACGAGCCTCCGTTTGCTGACGATGGTGCTCGTTTTGACATTGCTGCATTTCGAGCATCTGCAGCATACGTTGCATCGGGTCACCGGAAGGTCCGGCTACGGTAGGCGTCATTCCCGTTGGGTTGACGGAATACACGGGTCTACAAGCACTCGAGCCGCTGGAAGCGCTCGTCTCGTCCTCCGCCCGAGCTCCCGTAACTGCAGGAAAAAAGGAAAGACAACTCTCGTTAGTTTCAAAAATGTCCAAGGTTCAGCATATGGAACAACTCATCTCATCGACACGAGGTCAACGGTTTGAGACTAGAACTCGACACTAGAGGCCAACGACGTAAAGCCGTGCTCTGATACCATTATGTCACGCCCCGATTCCGTCGTATCGACAGTCATCCCACGGGCGTGATGCCATGCGAACCTAATTTACGATCGCACAAGGCATAGTCATAAGGTAATTCGAGACATGAGATCTAAGAGAGTACACAGACAAATTGAATGACACAATAAGTTAAGGAAAATTTGATCTTTGTTGATAATGAACATCTTTTACAGACTCCGGTACAAGATTCATTGTCTTGCGGGCTACAACATGACTCAATTACAAAAGAGTGTCGATGAGATAGCCGTTCCATACATTGCACACGTCCCTCAATATACAACAAAGTACTCCAGTGACCTGGATGGGAGGGACGCTGAGTCATCTTCCTTGGATTGTCGAGAGCCTTCAAAAGTAGAGTCGCGGGAAAGTCTTCGACGCACGGCCGAAACTTCAAAATTACGAACGCCGTCGAGCTAGCTGGCGCGTTCTTCCCGGTTCGCGGGACCTGCAAAGAGCGAGGATCTGTACGATCACAAGTACTGGCGAATGGCTAATTAAATCCAAGCTCTGTATTTGATTCAAGAAGTTTTTATAAACAGGTTAGCTAGCTATTTACGTGATCTTTCTAACCATCCTGATCAATTGCATGTTAACATGTTTCGAGGCAAGCATATGAAATGGTAAGAACAATAAGCAATTATCATTTTTATCCCGTGTCACGTGCATTTATTAAGCCGTGAAAGGGTGTGAAGGCCACTGGCAATGTCAAGCCATCGCGGACTATAGACGGGTTAGACGGCGACCCTTTTGCGGTGGGTAGCGAGCTCTATGCGAAAGTTCCCGAATAACCCATGCCGAAGAAGGGCTGGTGCTTGCTATTCTCGTTCCTCCCGGGCAGAATCGGTCCCTTGGCCTAGGCAACCGTTCGAGGAAACTACACCTTGTCGACAAGTTATCCAATGACCGTTTTGCTTACTTAGCCGTATCGTTGCGATAAACATTAATCGATTCATTCATTGCTTTGCATAGGCTAAGTGGATTTGCATAAGGAAAGATATTTTCTATTTCCAATACCGGCAGTTTGATAACCAGTGTTTCGTGACGAATTATGCCACAATTTCTTTGATTCTACACTATTATGACAAGCATTCATCTAACTTCATATTGATTTGAAATAGAGGGACGAGGCGAAGGAGGTCAGCCACTCGCCTTAGCCTTGCTTCAAGCGAGAGACCGGTTGGCTGCGCTGACGTCGCCTACACGATCACCTACAATCGCATAAGCAACCGATTAGAATACTGTGTAATTCAAGGAATTTTGATATGAATGCGAAGCTCGAAAACGCAAGTCACGAAAACCCATTCGGAAAACATTCACGAAAAACACATTCACGAAAACCAAAGCCAAAGCCAAATCAAGTACGACATGAAAATCAGAGCAACGAGAGGTCTCTTCCGACTCAGCCGCAGAGCCAATCCTCGAGGCGCAACCCACTAAATATGGGACTTGGTTTCGAAGAAGCCATTCCATAACGTGGAATGGATCTTAATTCAACCGTTCTCGTTCGATCGACTCGGCCGATTCTGACCTATCGGTCCCGACCGAATCGATAGCGACATTGTTCCTTTCTCGCGCACCCCGTGGACGGAAACGGGGCACGATATAGGGATGGGGCACTACATATGATAGTATTAAAAAAATAGTTTTGAGGAGATTTTTGAAATGTTTTTTGAAATATGTTTTGAAGCTTTTGTTAAACAAGAGAGATGTTTTCAAAACATGGAAGTTTTTGAAAAATGTTTTGGGAGATGTTTTCAAAACATGGGAGTTTTTGAAAAACGTTTTGGGATAGCCTATTTGCCAGTACGACTCGGTGTACAACATATTCCTAGACTCAATAAAAGTAGAGAATACATTGTATAAAATAGATACAGACTCGAGTGGCAAACACAGCTGTAGTGTCCAATCTTGATCAGTGTCCAAGTATCCAAAACTGAGTAGCTTCATATATCAAGTCAGAGTTGGTTCAATTATTAAAATCAGGTTTGACCATATGACCAATGGGCCAACACACTCGTCCTTGATTTCTACTCCTGCCTTATAATCTTCCTAAATCTTGACCTGATCACATGCTTATATCCCTGATCTATCTCAGTCCTTCCTTATTGTTCATCATATCATTTTTTCAGTGGCATTGTTCTTGGTCCTACCGATCAGCCAGGAGGAGCACCTCCAGTGAACCGACAGCAACCTGGGGACCAATCCCAACACTCGAGGGCAGCCTCCCGAGCCATGCCTTTCGGAGGTCTAGAGCCACCATTCAGCCAGTCCAGCCAGCAGAGTCTGGCAATGGAGCTCTGATGGGACTCATCAGGGAATTGCTTGTATCATAAGATCGTCGGGGCGATGCCCTGCACCAGACAGTACAAGATGCTATGGGCAGAGTTGGTTATCAAGAAATAATGTGGCCAACAGTTTCAAGTGCTTGAACCCTCCATTCTTTGACGGCAGTGAAGATGCGATTGCTGCTGATGCTTAGCTTCAGGATATAGAGGTTATTCCGAAGGCCACTCGAATTCCAGAGGATGAGAAGGTGGCCGTAGTGCGCCTGCAGTTATTGGACTTAGCCCGTAGCTGGTGGGCGATGCAAGCAGTTGGTCTGGTGACGCCTGTCTTATGGGTGGTATTCAGTGACAAGTTCCAGATGAAGTATTTTGATGCAGTAGCTCGGTATGATCTGCAGACCAGATTCAGTAATCTCAAGCAAATGGGAAGGACGGTCGATGGATATGTGGCCGAGTTTTCAAGGCTTAGTCGATTTTCTCCTACCTTGGTAGCGACCAAATTGGACCGAGCCCAGCGGTTCCAGTAGGGGCTCCACCTAGAGATCATTCTAGCGGTGGAGCAATTTGAGCATTAGACCTTTGATGCTATTTTGTGAGTATCTAGGAGGCATGAGTACACCTCCAAAGGATAGTAAATCGAGTAGGGGGTCGAAAGAGGCCTCATGGTCAGTTATCTCAGTCGTCAACACCAGTCCCGGCAGCTAGGGCTTTGACTATTGGAGCACCTTGGAGGGTGACTATAGTTTCGTCGGTTCAGCACTCGACACCGACGTACCCTCGGCAACAGAAGCAGAAGCAGTCTTTCGGAATAGGCTGTACTCATTGTGGGAAGCCATGACACGTATCTCAGAGTATCGCAGAGCACAGGGGTGTGCTTGGCTTGTGGGGCACCAGATCACATGATAGGGTCCTGCCCGCATAGAGCCAGTTCATCTTCATCAACCCTAACCAGTCCATCGGTTAGGGGACCAGCACCAGTACAGCAACAGTACCAGTCTTTGAGGCCCTTGTCGCCTCAGGCTCAAGCATTCCAGCAGTAGAGGACTCAACAGTATGCTCAGGTCTAGGTTCAGAACAGGCAGAGAGGTTATCGGCAGAGGGGACCAATACCAAGATGACAGGGTCAAGCCATGGCCTTGTCGGTAGAAGAAGAATTGACATCAGGTGAGGTGGTGGCAGGTACCATTCTCGTCAACTCTTTTCCAGTATCAGTATTATTTGATTCAGGTGCATCACACTCATTTATGTCTGTACGATTTACGACACGGATAGGACTGGAGCCCGAGTCATTATTAGTAAGACTAAATATCCTTACTGGTAACGGTCTTGTAGGAGTAGATAGGATATTTTCCTCGTGTCGAATCGTAGTTAGCGGTAGAGAGTTTCTCGCTAGATTGATTGAATTTTCGCTGGTCGACTATGATGTGGTCTTAGGAATGGATTGGTTGAAGGATCAATATGCGAGAATAGACTGCTATGTTGGCAGGATTATTTTTGGTATGCACGACGAAGAGAAATTTTCGTTTTCTAGAGGCGAAGTAGAGCCTTCTCCCCTAGTCTTGCGGATGGCAGTAGCAGTGGCAGTTCAGCTTCCCAGAGTAGTAGCAAAGTTTTCTGACGTATTCCTCGAAGAGGTTCCAGATATGCCCCCTGAGAAAGATTGAGTTCACCATTGATATGATTCTAGGGACGACACCAGTATCAGAAAGAGTCTACAGAATGGCACAATTAGAATTGGAGATTCTGTACAAGATGATTGAAGAACTTAGGACCAAGGGATTCATTTGTGCTAGTGGATCGCCTTGGGGAGCCCCGCTTATGAAAAAGAAGGATGGTACGTCAAGATTATGTGTTGATTAATGTACCTTAAATTTTGTAACAATCAAAAACAGATATCCCTTGCCAAGGATAAATGATTTGTTCGACCACCTCAGTGGAGCGACAGTATTCTCGAAGATTGACTTATGGTCAGGGTACCATTAGATCAAATTTAGAGAGCAAGACATCCCGAAGACGACATTCAGATCGAGGTATGGGCATTAGGAGTTTCTTGTTATGCCATTCGGAGCGACCAATGTGCCAGCGATATTCATGGATCTCATGAATCGTATTTTTATGTCCTATTTGGATCAGTTTATGATAGTATTTATAGACGACATCTTAGTCTATAGCAAGAGTGAAGCGGAGCATGAGCAACACCTTCGAATAGTTCTTCAAATTCTCAGAGAGCATCAGTTGTACGCGAAGTTCAGTAAGTACAAATTTTAGCTTAATTGCATTTCGTACTTAGGTCATATCACACCGGAGGTGGTATGGAAGTGGACCCCCAGAAGATAGTTGCCATAGAGACATGGCTAGTACCCAGTACTGTAGCAGAGGTTCGCAGTATCCTAGGATTGGCGGGCTATTATCGTCGATTTATGTCAGACTTTGCTCAAATTTTAGCGTCATTGACGCGGTTGACCCATAAGGATGTGTAGTTTGCTTGGACAGTAGAATGTCAAGGTTTATTTGAGAAGTTGAAGCAAGGATTGATGACGGCACCCATTCTCACGCTTCTGGATGGGACTGGAGGATTTTTAGTTTATTGTGATGCTTTAGGTAAAGGATTAGGATGCGTCCTAATACAGCATGGTAAGCTAGTAGCTTATGCATTACGTCAGCTTCGTGATCACGAGAAGAAATATCCAATACATGACTTGGAGTTAGCAACGGTGGTTTTTGCCCTCAAGCTTTAGAGGCATTATTTGTATGGAGATAGGGTAGAGATTTTCACCGACCACAAGAGTCTTAAGTATGTGTTTACCCAGAAGGATCTTAACATGCGTCAGAGAAGATGGCTAGAGCTATTGGTGGATTATGACATCAACCTGCAGTATCATCCTGGGAAGGCCAACATTATTACAGATGCATTGAGTAGAAGAACATGAGTTTATTTTCTAACAGCACAGCCTAAGTTATTAGCAGATCTTCAGAAGATGGATATAGAGGTAGTTCTCCCTACCAATATGGCCTTGATGGCCAGCATGCAAGTTCAGTCCAGTACAGTTTAGGGGATCAAGACAGCCCAGTCAACGGATTCTAAGCTTCAGTGGCTTAGGGCAGAATGTGAAACAGGAAAGAGAACAGAGTTATATATTCACGAAGATGGTACTCTCCGACATGGAAGGCGTCTTTGTGTACCTAACGGTGATATCAGACATGAGATTATGGCAGAGGCTCACAGTTCACAGTATTCAATTCATCCCGATGGCACGAAGATGTATCGTGATATTCTCAAATATTTTTGGTAGAATGGCATGAAGAGAGAGAGAGAGAGATAGCCCAGTTTGTCTCTCGTTGTTTGGTTTGTCAGCAAGTTAAAGCTGAACATCAGAGACCAGCTGGACTTCTTCAACCTTTACCGATCCCAGAATGGAAATAGGAGCACATTACCATGGATTTTGTAACTGGCTTACCAAAAGCCCCAGCTGGAAGAGATGCTATCTGGGTTATAGTTGACCGACTCACGAAGGTAGCTCATTTTCTCCCTTTCAGAATTGGTTAGTCGACAGATCAGCTTGCAGAGATGTATCTCAGACAGATAGTCAGATTGTATGGAGTGCCAGTCAGTATCGTATCAGATAGAGATTCAAGATTTACCTTGCACTTTTGGCAGAGTCTTCAGGAGAGTTTGGGGACTCGTCTCAAGTTTAGTTCAGCTTATCATCCGCAGACAGATGGTCAGTCAGAGTGCACAATTCAAACTCTTAAGTATATGTTGCGATTCTGTACGCTTGACTTCGATGGTTCCTGGAAAGATTACCTACATCTCGTGGAGTTCTCCTACAATAACAGTTTCCAGACCAGTATCCAGATGGCACCATTCGAGGCACTGTATGGCAGGAAGTGTAGATCACCTTTAGCCTGGGACGATGTCGGTGAGAGAAAGATGCTTGGTCCAGAAATGGTTACTCGGACTATTGAGGTGGTCAGACAAGTTAGAGATCATCTTCGAGTTGTCCAAGATCGTCAGCGTTATTGGACCGATTCTCATCGGCGTTCTCTTAAGTTTTTTATCGACGACCACGTATTCCTTAGGATCTCGCCTACCCATGGTGTCATTCGATTCGGTATACGGGGAAAGCTTAGTCCTAGGTATATAGGACTGTTTGATATTCTCGAGTGAGTAGGCGATGTGTCCTATTATCTTACTCTTCCGTCGTCGTTACGTGAGGTACATGACGTATTCCATGTATTCCAATTGCGTTGGTACATCCCAGATCCGAGCCATATTCTTGATCATTCGGAATTGGTTGTTGGTGCCAACCTTTCGTATGAGGAAAGGCCCGTATTCATATTGGACCAAAAAGAGAAGGTACTCAAGAACAAGACTATTAAGTTAGTCCATGTTGCTTGGGATCATCACTCTTTCGGTGAGTTAATGTGGGAACGTGAGGATCATATCCGGTCGAGATATCCACACATGTTTGACTCATAAGGTATAATGTCTTCCTTATATCTTATGCCTTTAATTCCTTGCTTGCATGAATGATTGTCTGATTGACTGCTAGTCATAGATTGCTAGTGTTAGTATAGCTTGCCCCGACACCTCTAACCTCTTGATTAAATTTTGAGGACAGAATTCTTTTAAGGTGGGTAGAGTTGTCACTCCCGTTTCCCGTTATACATATTTTCAGTATACGTGTATGAATTTCTGACAATTGTCAGTGGCCCGTGTTTTGACTTGTCATGTTTAGCTTGATCCTAGTTTAATCTTGCCTTAGTTTATTTGGTTTGGTTCAACTTGACTTGACTTGGCTTGACATGGTTTATTTTGGTTCATCTTGGCTTGGCTTGGCTTGGTTTGGTTTATTTTGGTTTCAAATGAGAGGGGTTGCTATATAAGTCAACTATCCTCTCTCTCTCTTCATTACTCTTCTTCATTTACTTCTTCTTCTTCTCCATCACTCCTTCCATCCACCCAAGAAACCCTAGGCAAGTACAAATTGCTTCATGATGGATCTCCTATTTTTATTTTTCCATTCTCCTCTCCACTTGATTCTAAGCCTCTTTAGAACTTGGCATTTTTGGTCATGATAGATGGATTTTTGTAGATCTAAGTTTTGATCTTTTCTTATTTTTCTTGGTTTAAGAAATCTCGTTCTATGCAGTTTAGACCCGTGGAAGTCTCAATTCGGACTTGTTTTGAGGAAGTTATGGTCATGGCGAGTTTTTGGAACTTCTATGACTGAACTTGTTGTTTGGGGACGACGAACCCCATGCGCCGAAACCCTAATGCGTCCGGGAGGCCATATGCCGTGAAGTCCCAGCAACACATCTTTTGACTCCGAACGTGTCATGCGTGTAGGTTCCATATGCGCATGTACTAAAGACGCATCGTGAGTCTCCAATTGTGATGCACCTATATCTAGCCATGCGCCTATATCTGGCTATGCGTCTCTTTGGCCATGCATCTATATTTGGCCATGCGCCTATATCTGGCTGTGCCTCTTTGGCTATGCGCTTATATCTGGCCATGCACCTATATTTGGCTGTGCGCCTCTTTGGCCATGCGCCTATATCTGGCCATGCGCCCATGATGGTCCAGCACCTCTCTGGCTATGCGCCTACCTCGGCCATGCGCCATCCTGACCCTGGTGTCCATTCATGCCCAGGCGTCGATGCTTGCCTAGGCGCCCATCTATCGTTAGGCGCCCATTGTGATGCGCCTATCCCTTGGCACCTTCATTGTTCTTGCAGTTGTCTACATGTTTTGTTATATACATATGCCCTGAGTTTTGACCCGACCTGAGCATGACCTGACTTGGCTGTAACACGAACTTGACTTGCACTTGAGCTTGAGCTTTGACTTGGATTTGAATATAATAATTCTAGGCCATGATCTGAACTTGACATAAAAACAATATGATAACTCTTTTGGTGGCCCGTCGTGGCGCACTCTTGACCAATAATTCTTAATATAACAAGTACTTATAACATGAGCACGACATGTTAACATGAACCCTTCTTGATAATCTTGATAGTGGCCCGTCGAGGTACACTCTTGACAAGCACTCTTGACATGATAAGCAACTTGACATAACATGTATAATCTTGATAGTGGCCTATCGAGGCACACTCCTGACAAGTAATCTTGGCAAGTAACAAGTAACCTGACATGACATGATAATCTTGAAAGGCTGTTGTGATGGCTACCCTAACTTGCTAAGTAACTCTTGTCTTGATACCGTGGTTGATTCTTTTGATTGTGCATGTACAAACTACCTGTCTCATCTTGTATCATGTCTAGGACATGGATTCCTGGTTACCACAGTCAGGAATTTATAATAAATCTAACTAGGTTAATGACTAGATTGATCAAGTAGTTCATATAGAGAGATTTTCCCAGTTATAGGCGATTACGTTATCCCGGCCACACCCGAGTGGACTTGTAGCCTGCCGACGAGTAGGTCACATTTCCAGCCACTGTCATGTGGGGTACTTCTTGAACACAAATGTACTAAGGTACACGAAGTCATCTTATAACTTATACAACTTATGTAATCTTGATAACTCTAAGCAACCTTGTCTGGATAACCTAGATTGCTGCAGGGCTTGTGACTTGGAAATATCTCAAATGCATCTTGTTAGTAACTAGGCCTGTGATAACCCTAGTTAGCTAAGGATAGCAAGCCGTAAGACTTGATTGGCCGTGCATGAATGCTTGCCTCGTGGTTAACATGGGAATTATATTTCGCCTCTTGTTTTTATAATGCAGGCTCTTGTTTTATTCTAACCCTGTCTTCTTGTTACTTAATTATGTTAATTATTTATATATTCTGTTTATTGACCTGCTGGTTTTAGTTCCTAAGTGAAGCCTCCCTTGTGGTATTTGCTCTTTCTGGGGTCTGACCTAACTGGTTTTGTATGACCAGATTTCGGAGTAGCACCCGAGGATCTACCTGCCTTCCAGCTAGATGGTAAACACTAGATGCAACCCTGGCAATGAGTGGATTTCTTATTTTGCTCTCCCACTCTATTGTAAAATTATTCTTTTGAGGCATTTAGCCACCGAACAAGTGTTAGCTCGTATTGAAACTTATATTCTATCTGCCTAAGGGCTGTAACATGATTGACAAATCCTAGGGTTGATCATGTATGACTTTAACTCTTTCTAGTCTTCTTATTTTGTATGACTAGCTTCATGATCATCTGAATATGTAATGTTTGGGACGCCTTACTTTGTATGTATGATGATCTAATATCTTGTAACATTTATTTACTTGCTTTAGATTGAGACACTAGGCTTCTTGCTTGTAGTTAAACCCTTATGCATCTAGACAGCCGTAACCATATTGCGAGGTGGGTTACACTCCAATGTACGTAGCTGGCTGTGTCTGTCCTCCGCTCTCTAGTATTCTGGTTCTGGGGCGTGACAGCTAACTCCTACGAGCCCACTACCAGTGAGTATATTCATCCTTTCTGGCAATGCCTCAAACTCCAATCCAATGCGTGTCATAAATCATACAGATACAAAAGAATGGGTAGCCCCCAAATCGAATAATGCTACTACAGAAAAAGAGGTAACAGAAATGTACCTGCAACCACGTCGCCTGATGCTAGTGCCTCCTCCAGAGACAAGGTGAAGGCCTGACCCTGGCCTTGCTGAGCTCCCTGATGATGTCCTCCTTGACCATGTTGCTGTTGCGGCCTCTGCTGGCCTCCCTTATTTTGTGCTTGGTGAAACATCTGAGCCTGCGTCGGCAGACGCTGGGCTAATGGTCGCACTGCCAATGCTGTCCCTGGAGCTGGCAATGTCAAAAATTGCTGAACTTGTGTCACAACCCGCACCCATTTTTTATTCAGATGCGAGTGCGTGTCCAAGCCAGCCTACGCCGTAGTATCGATGGTAGAACGCTGTCTAGCCTACAATAAACCCAATTCTCACAAAACAATTATTATTGCTTATTCATAAACTAAATTAAGTTACAACATTCTAATGTTTTACATTTGTTACAAAGTACAATGTCTCAAAAAAACTAAATAAATACTCAACTATCTAACTAGTCACTAGGTTTGGCCTCCGCATGTACCCATGTCTCTCGAGTTCGATGCTAATAGCAGCCATGACTAATCTATAAAATTTTAATTTCCAGTCAGAAATGGAACTAGTATAATCCAAGCATGCAGTTCCAAATATATGATAACGACTATAAGAACACAGAATAGAGAATGACATATATGATGAAAGAAACAACTATAAAACATGGCACGGAAAAATATATAGTGAAACAATTAATCTTAAACTATAAAGACAAGTGAATCATGGAACAATGAAAACTTAACCAACTATGTGATTTGAAGTACACTGTTTAATATGTGATCAGGCTGGTCCACTACACCGCACGGTCTATATTGCATGAAATAAAACACAGTCTACACGGTCTATATTGCATGAAATAAAAAATGGTCTACATTGCATGAAAAAAAAATACGGTCTACATTGCATGAAATAAAGCACGGTCTATAGGGTTGATCACATATCTACTTAGTACGTACTTCCCCACCCGACTACTACACATGGATTAGTTACGACAATAAATTACGAAACACGGTAAAATAAAAAATAGTATCATGACTAGAATCCATATGACACTAACAAGTGTGCTGAACGTGTCAAGACTCAAATATGTGTCACTAATCATATAATTATAGTAATTAACAATACTGGAAACAAAATATGAACTGTACTCGCCTGGGGTCCTTAGCTGAAGAAACAAACCATCTTGTTGGGTCCAGAATAGTCCGGTAGGCTAGAGTCGGTGTGACGGAGTTCGGAATTACAAAAAGATAGAAAATACAATCAGTCACGATCATGGATGGTCTATGGGGGAATTTGATTTTAGAAGATTAATCATATTTATTAGATGCAAGCTCTAAAAGTCCAAAGCCCATTGATTGTAGTTAATGTATAAATAAGCCCAATAATGTAATCAATATACATATAAAGTCCAATAGAATTTATTAAGAAAATATTAAGCGATTTTAAAATATACCCGAATGTCACATTATGCTTAATATGCCTTTTGAAATCCGTTTAAGGAAATAGATATATAACTTACATAAATCTTTTTGAAGTATAGAAAACGAACAAATACCTTTTCTAAAGAAAAATCGTATAATTAGTTATTAGCCCCAAAACCTTATATAAAATATTTTCCTTGAAAATATTACTTAATAAATTTTTTTATATAACATAAAACTACTAAAGATAATAATAATAATAATATTTATAACACACTACATATATTCCCGTAAATACCTATTTTGTATACCTATACCATTATAGGTATATATATGGCCAAAGTCAAAAATGTTCTAAATGCTCGATTCCAGCCCATAATCCCAAAATATAGTACAACCCAAAAATGATGTTATTATGATAGCCATACAAAACTACTATACTGGTATAAAAACCAAAGCCAATTATTAACCCTGGCCCAAAGCAATTATTACCCAGATAAATTACTTTTAGGCTGTGTTTGATTGGGCTTTTTTTCATGGAAAATATTTCCATCACAAATTTTCCACCAAATGTAGTGTTTGATAGCTTATATTTTCCACGGAATTATTTTCCAAAAAACTATCATTTTTCATATTTTCTTCTAAAATGGTGGAAAATGAAACTTGTCCAACCCATAGGAAAATATCATAACTATTTACCATGGAAAATAATGACAATCAAACACCCAAATTAAGTTTTCCATGGAAATTTTTTAAAATTCCATGGAATTTTTTTCCTAGAAAAATAATTCCATGGAATTAATTTCTTTTCCATATCTTTTCCACCTTGCAATCAAACGCACCCTTATATTAAAACCCATACTAAGTAACTGGGTCCAGGCCCATAAATCTGATAAAATTATCCATACTACTGAGCCGGGACCCAAATCATATATATATGAAATAATTTCTTAATGGTCAAAGAGTTAGACTCCTCCATGGCTCGGGTCCAAGGTTCAAGTCACATTAATTAAATAGCAACTCAAAAAAAACTACTATGTGCTACTCTCTCAAATATTAAGGGTTGAGAATTTTAATGAGAAAGAGGGAGAGAGGATGAGTGATGGAGAGATTGGAAGAGCGGGATCGAAAGCTTACATGGGAAGTTGCTTGCCAAGGGTCGGGGAGGTCCAGCTTTGCTCGCGGGGACGTCGTGGCGCACTGGCGTTGGCGTCGGCGGTGGCATAGAGAAGAAACACAGGCAGATCCAGTTATCGAGGGTCATTCATGTTAGTCCCGGGGCTTGATCAAAGATGGAAAAACAGATGCAATCGAGATCTGAGATGTCACACAAAAACTTTGCAGTGATCAAACTCAAGATCTACGATGGTACAATAAATCAAATAGCCAAATTACAATCTGAAGGAGGGAAAAAGAGAAGAGAAGATCTCTCGTTCTTCCTTGCAAACGTATTGCAATTGGGACAGAACGAGTTACAATAAAACTAGAGATAGATGAGAAAAAGAACAATGCTGGGGTGTCAAAACACCGTTGCTCAAAGTAAGATTCGTCCCACACGATCTGCTTCCAGGAACCAGTAAGTTGAAGAACTTGTGGAACGCTCGAAGTCACCTCTGTTCAGACTCCTCGGATGGACTTGCAATGGCGGCAGCAACTCTCTCTCTTTCTCCTTTTCTAACTTGTAATTTTCGTAGTATTCACAAAGGAGGTCAGAAGAGAGTATTTATAGAGAGAGGGTGGAAACCCTAACCGCCTCTTCAGTTATGGAAAGATTGAATCAAATTCCAAAAGATAGCAATGAGATTTAATTCAAATCCCACGAAATTAATTCAAATCCCACAAAGATAGGATCTGAATTAATTCAAATCCCACAAAGATAGGATCTAATTTAATCGCATTGATTCAGCCTTTCCATAACTGATTTGTAATCTGCACAGTCAGCGGATCCCTCCATGCGGTAGCAGCAGCAGCCTGGCCGCATGAGCCTAATGGCCGCATGAGCCGTATGGACCGCATGAGCCGCATGGACCGTATGTGCCGCATGGACCGCATGGACCGCATGTGCCGCATGAGCCGCATGGACCGTATGTGCCGCATGAGCCGCATGGACCGCATGAGCCGCATGAGGCCGCATATGAGCTGCATGCCGCATAAGACCGCATGGCCGCATATGAGCCACATAAAGACCGCATGACTGCTGACGTGCTAAGTGCAAAGTGCGCCAACAAAATGCCTCATGGGCCCATGAGCCCGAGTCCGAGTCCGAGTCCGAGTCGCTAAGCCCCGTTGGGGCTTAGCTCCAAGTGGAATTAATCCAAGAGAATGACAAAAGCATTAATGCTTAATCCTTGGAGCCTTATTCTTACCTCCTAGTAAAATCACCCACATGGTTCCCTCCTTAGGGTCACCACCCCATGTGCATCTCTCGACAACACACCCAAGTATATATGTTGAGATAACTCATGGTGCATTTCCGATGTGGGACTAAAATTTACAAGGCATGTTGAGAGCAAGCTCTCTCCATGTAAAGAAAACCAATAATCTCCCACATATCACAACATATATATGTGTCCAGGGTGAGCGTTCCCTACAGTAACTGTCCATTTTGCATTAGGATAGATGTCGCTGACGACTTGAATCTTCCCGCATGGGTTAAATAACAATGTGATATAAGAATGGAATACGCCTTGAATTCTGTACCACAATTGTAATTCTTCCCACTCACAAAGTATAGTTACGTGTGCTTCTGGCTGCACATTAAAGGCCCTGTGCCAGCCTGGTTTCAGTGTATAATTTTGGGCGTCTACAAGTTTATCCTCAGAGACGGCCTGATATCTCTTTCCATACACTATAGGTGAGTTCTTTATTAAAGAGATATGGCATGAAGCCTTGCGCTTCCTTGCGGTGCTACGCCGCTATGACATGGCCTGAAGCCGAGGCATTACCCCTACCTGGAAACCTCATCGTAGTGTCATACTACTATAGCATGAGGTCACAAGCCTCTTTGTAGTGCCAAACTACCCAGCATGAAGCCTAAGGCTTCCTTGCGGTGTTACACCGCAACGACATGGCTTGCAATACCGAGGCTTTACCCCTACCTGGGTACCTCATCGTGGTGTCGTACCACTATAACATGGGGCCATCCTCCCCTTTGTAGTGCTGTCTACAACTCTTTAATTACGACATACAGTATTAGGCTACCTGCCTATTTGCGGTGCTACACCGCTGTGACTTGGCTTGCAAAGCCGAGGCATTACCCCTACCTGGGAACCTCATGGTGAAGTCACCCCACTGTAGCATGGAGATTCACTCCTTATAGTACTGCTCTACCGTGCTTCCTGTAAAGTATGCCAGGCATTCACTCTGCCTGAGAACTCATTAAGGCGTTTAAGCCAACCTTCCACAGGATCTGTTTTTCTGCAGAAAAATACATAGTAGACAACAGTGGTTATGGGTCCGTATCCCTTCCATGTTCCAGAGAACAAGTACCCACTGTTACCTGATAGTTTCCCAGTTAGTGATCCTCCTTTGAACCAAAAGTTAGATGCCTAGTAGATTTCTCTTTGAACTAATAGCATAAAACTTTATGGTAGGATTACAAAGACACACTATCAGAATGCCTTCAAGCCCATTTTACAAGCTGTGTCATCGACCAACTGGCGCTTGAGGCCCTTTGTGAACGGATCTGCCAGGTTCTCCTGACTCCGAACATTAACCACTGCAATTACACCTCTTTTGATAAGATCGTGTACTGCCCTGTGCTTCAACCGCACAGTCCTCTTCTTCCCGTTGAAGAGGTCATTTGATGCCACCGCCGCAGTCGCCTGGTTGTCACAGTATATCGGTATCGCCGGTATCTGAGCCCCAACCACTGGAAGATCATACATGAGCTCCCGAAGCCATTCTGCTTCATCTGCTGTAGTTTCAAGTGCATAGAATTCAGATTCCATGGAGGAACGAGAGAGTATAGTCTGCTTCTTCGACTTCCACGATATAGCAGCTCCACCCAAGGAAAAGACATATCCACCTGTGGATCTCTCGCTTTCCACCTCTGAACACCAGCTAGCATCACTGAAGCCTTCCACTACTGTCGGATACTCGTTGTAGTGCAGTGCATATGTCTGAGTTTTTTTGAGATATCTCATCACCCGCTTCACAGCTTTCCAGTGCTCAACCCCTGGGTTGCTTGTGAACCGACTCAGCATTCCCGCGGCGAAAGCTATATCAGGCCTTGTGGCAGTGGTTGCGTACATTAAACTTTCGATAACGCTAGAATACTCCAGCTGCCTGACGCTTTCCTTTGAATTTGGCTTCAGCTTCTGATCACACCTGTATGGCGTATCGATCCCTGGAAGATCCTTATACCCATAGCGTGTGAGCATCTTCTCAATATAGTGAGATTGTGACAGCGCTACTCCAGTGTCTGTCCGGATGATCTTTATGCCCAAGATGACATCTGCATCCCCCAAGTCCTTCATACTGAACTTGGTTGAGAGGAACTTCTTTGTCTCTGTGACACAGCCTATATCCGTACCTAGGATTAGCATGTCGTCCACGTACAGACAAACGATGACTCCTCTTCCATCAGCGAACTTTGTGTAAACACATTTGTCCGTCTCGCTGACTCTGTAGCCGTTTGACTAATAACTTTGTCAAACTTCTCATGCCACATCTTGGGAGCTTGCTTCAAACCATACAATGATTTCACCAACTTGCAGACTTTGTCTTCAAGACCTTTGACGACAAATCCATCTGGCTATTGCATGTAAATCTCTTCGGTCAGCTCCCCATTCAGGAATACAGTCTTTACATCCATCTGATGTATCACCAACTTATGTATAGCTGCAAGAGCGATTAACATCCTGATGGTGGTCATCCGGGCTACTGGAGCGTACGTGTCAAAGTAGTCTATCCCCTGTTTCTGAGAAAATCCCTTGGCTACCAGCCTGGCCTTGAACTTATCAATAGTTCTATCTGCCTTCATCTTCTTCTTGAAGATCCATTTACATCCGATGGGCTTTTCTCCTTCAGGTAGATCTACCAACACCCATGTGTTATTGGAGGTGATAGAGTCAAACTCGTCATTCACTGCCTCCTTCCAGAAGATAGCATCTCTGGTCTTCATCGCCTCATCATAGGTAAGCGGATCTGCTTCTACATGATAGGTGACAAAGTCATCTCCGAAGTCTTTCGGTCTCCTCGCTCGCTTAGCTGACGGCTCTACGAGTTCTGATACAAGAGTTGTTTCATCAACAACAGCTTCTTCTTGGACTACTGGCTCATATGAGATTTCAGTCTTATTTGCACCTACATCATTTTCCGGAATGTCCGAAAGAACAATGTTTTTGTCTTTTGCGAACTTGTTTTCAAAGTATTCAGCATCGCGAGATTCGATGATATGATTTGACTCAATATCAAGAAATCTTCGAGCATCACTCTTCTCGGCATACCCCAAGAAGATCGCCTTCGTAGTCCTTGTCCCTAGCTTCTGAATCTTCAGATCTGTGAGTTTCACATACGCCAGACACCCCCACACTCGAATGACATTCAAGTTTGGTCTGACTTTGAACCAGAGTTCATGAGGAGTTACGTCCGAAGTTGCATGTGGCACTTTATTTAGAATAAAAGTGACCATCAATGCAGCTTCTCCCCAGTAGCATTTAGGAAGACCCGTGCTTAGCAGCATAGAGTTCATCATTTCTGTCAACGTTCTGTTCTTCCTCTCCGCTACTCCATTGGATTGAGGAGAATATGGAGCAGTAGTCTCGCATATGATTCCATGTTCTCTACAGAACGATGCGAATTCATGAGACCTGTACTCCCCTCCTCGATCACTCCTTAACCTCTTGAGTTGTTGTCCAGTCTGCCGTTCAGCTTCGGCCCTGAACTCTCTGAACTTCTCGAAGGCTTCGTCTTTAGACTTGAGCAAGTAGACGAACGCATATTTTGAGAAGTCGTCGATGAAGTTTATGAAATACTTCATCCCGGCCTTCGTGGAGAAATGTTTGAAGTCACAGATATCGGAGTGCACCAACTCCAGAAGATCTGTGCTTCGATTGACCCGATGAAAGGGTTTCCTTGTGATCTTCGTCTGAGCACACACTTCACACTTCTCCACCTTACCCCCACATTTGGAGATAAGTCCTAGACTAGACATTTTGTTAATTCTTTTACAATGAACATGTCCTAGTCTATTATGCCACAACTCAAGAGAATAATCAGAAAATGCAACTGTATTAATATCTTCAAACTGGTTAACAAGCTGAATTTTAAACATGCCTTCGATTTGATAAGCCTTTCCGAAGTATGTTCCTTTCTTGGACATCACCATCTGACCAGCATTGATGTCCATCCTCAAGCCTGCGTTGCAGAGCAGGCTCCTAGAGATCAGGTTTTTGGCAATCGCCAGAACATGTTTCACACCTTGAAGCGTCAGAGTGTTCCCAGAAGTGAGTTTCAGTTCCACGGTCCCGATCCCCAGAACTTCAGCTTGGGCCTGGTTCGCCATGACAACCTTCTCAGATATCGGCTGGTACGTGACGAACCATTCCTTGCCTGAACAGACATGGCAAGTCGCTCCAGTATCTATCCACTAGTCAGAGTCAACCCCCACAGTTGTAACCTGTCCGATCATAGCAACAACGTTAGAAACCAATGAAACCTTATTAGGCTCACCTTTCTCTGATTGTTTAGGCTTAGATCTGCATTCACTCATGTAGTGGCCTTTCTTGCCACAATTGTAACAAGTCACGTGGGACTTAGTCTTCTGTTGCTTGAAAGAAGGACCCTTCACTTTTAGATTAGCGAAGTCCTTCTTCTTGGGATGAGAAGCCGCCTGCTTCTCCTTGGAATCTCTCGTCTGCACAAGATTGGCTTTAGCCAACTGTTTGGACAGAGTGTCCACTTTCTGTTGCGAACGCATCTCGTCCTCAACATGGATCTCTTGAAGTAGATCTCCCAAGCTAATGTCTAGCTTCTTTCTGTGCATCCTTGCATAGAAGGTCCTCCATCCAGCAGGAAGTTTTGAGACGATCCCTCCGACGACAAACTTGTCGGGAAGGGGCATCTCTTCGTCTTCCAGTTTCTGACGCAACTTCAGAAATTCCTTCACCTGTGGCAGCATGGACTTTTCGTCCTCAAAGAGCAATTTGTGATATTTTTCAACCACAAACATTTTGCTCCTGTTCTTGTCTTTTTCATACAGATTTTCCACAGACTCCCATATGTCTCTGGCAAGTTCCTTCTTTGAGTAGGATTCTGCCAGGGAGTCCTCCATAGCATTCAGGATGAGAAGCCTGCAGATGCTATTTTCCCTTCTCCACTTGGCCTGGAGTTTGGTAGCCGCGTTGATGGCGGCAGTAGATCCAGTGTCTGAAACAGAGGGTTCTTCCTCCAACAGAACATGATCAACGTCTTTCAGTTGAAGATTTAGGTATACCTTTCTCTTCCAGACTTGATAGTGCTCTCCATCGAACTTTGCCAACTTGCAGAAGTCCGATTGGAGGAGCGAAGCATTAATGTTTTCCATCTATATGGATCTTGCTTTGAGATTGTTAGTCCCAGGGCTTGATCAAAGATGGAAAAACAGATGCAATCGAGATCTGAGATGTCACACAAAAACTTTGCAGTGATCAAACTCAAGATCTACGATAGTACAATAAATCAAATAGCCAAATTACAATCTGAAGGAGGGAAAAATAGAAGAGAAGATCTTTCGTTCTTCCTTGCAAACGTGTTACAATTGGGACATAACGAGTTACAATAAAACTAGAGAGAGATGAGAAGAAGAACAATGCTGGGGTGTCAAAACACCGTTGCTCAAAGCAAGATTTGCCCCACACGATCTGCTTCCAGGAACCAGCAAGTTGAAGAACTTGTGGAACGCTCGAAGTCACCTCTATTCAGACTCCTCGGATGGACTTACAATGGCGGCAGCAACTCTCTCTCTCTCTTTCTCCTTTTCTAACTTGTAATTTTCGTAGTAGTCACAAAGGAGGCCAGAATAGAGTATTTATAGAGAGAGGGTGGAAACCCTAACCGCCTCTTCAGTTATGGAAAGATTGAATCAAATCCCAAAAGATAGCAACGAGATTTAATTCAAATCCCACAAAATTAATTCAAATCCCACAAAGATAGGATCTGAATTAATTTAAATCCCACAAAGATAGGATCTGATTTAATCGCATTGATTCAGCCTTTCCATATGTGCCGCATGGACCGCATGGACCGCATGTGCCGCATGAGCCGTATGGACCGTATGTGCCGCATGGACCGCATGAACCGCATGAGGCCGCATATGAGCCGTATGCCGCATAAGACCGCATGGCCGCATATGAGCCGCATAAAGATCGCATGACTGCTGACGTGCTAAGTGCAAAGTGTGCCAACAAAACGCCTCATGAGCCCATGAGCCCGAGTCCGAGTCGCTAAGCCCCGTTGGAGCTTAGCTCCAAGTGGAATTAATCCAAGAGAATGATAAAAGCATTAATGCTTAATCCTTGGAGCCTTATTCTTACCTCCTAGTAAAATCACCCACATGGTTCCCTCCTTAGGGTCACCACCCCATGTGCATCTCTCAACAACACACCCAAGTATATATGTTGAGATAACTCATGGTGCATTTCCGATGTGGGACTAAAATTTACAAGGCATGTTGAGAGCAAGCTCCCTCCATGTAAAGAAAGCACCAACAATTCATAGCCTGGCCGCGAACGGACGAGGCTCGACGGTGGGACAGATGGGCGAGGTTGGCTTCACGGATCCGAGCTCTTCGCGGTAATGCACAAGGAGGCGCTACATTGGAGGGGCTCCGTTCTGCTCCAGAGGCAGCCGTTCGTGGGTTCGTCGAGGGCACGCGAAGGTGTCGTCGGCAGAGGGGAGGACACAGCGGCGGATGCTGGCGGCTTCGAGCTCGATTTATCGTCGTGGGTGCGGGTGATGGTGCGGCATCGTCGGTCGACCATACGACAGAGGTAGGGCTAGGTGTTTTGCTGTCTCCTATTGTTTTGGTGTTCATTTGTCCGGGTGTTGGACACAAAGGATTTGTACGATGGTTGTAAGGAACGGGATGAAGGAAACAGACATGGACGCCCGGGGTCGGACCTGAAGCAAGACATGATGATGGTAATGGTGGACACAGACACCTTAACACATAAATTTTGTGTATTGGTTGTTTGTTGGTGGCTGACAATGACAGAGTGGTGGTGGTAGTGTTTGGTGACACGGAAAAGAGGCGCGACAGTTGGCCGGGATTGGTAGCCAAATTTGATGGCAGTGGTGGTGGATGCGGGAAGCGGAGGAGAGTAGTGGTATCGGTTTGATGCTAGGTGAAGAACTCTGGCCGGACGTGATCGGCACAGGTGTTGGTGATGTCGGCGATGGCTTGTGGTGGTGTGTTATGCCGGAGTGGGATCGGCAAGGATGGGTGGCCAAGAGAGTTTTGGACGAAGGAATACCGAGTTGTTATATACATATATTTCAATAGTTGAGGCCAAGTATGGATAAGAGAAATCACAATCTAAATGTTGTTTGAGTTTTCACTTCTTAATCCGATAAGTTTGAATGAAACCCTTAGATAGGTAGGATTATCTATTTAGATATATATGGATCTATAGGCAGGTGGCTTTGGGTCAAAATATTTCTTAGCTTTGGGTCAAAATAGTCATTAGGATTTAGGATATAATTAATATAATTTAAATCGTATAAATTTAAATCCATATCAAAAACCAAAAATCAATCCATTCACAATCTATTAATGATTGCAATGATAATTTAAATCATATAAGAAAAAAATTTAACCAAATATTTACACACCAAAATAATTCAAAGTAATATTTGTCCATTAAGTACGTTTCTATAACCCGAACCCTTATTTGAAAATAATTTAACTAACCTTTTTCATAATCAAAATAATTTTATGATTTTGAAATTATTTTCGAAATTAAGTCTAAAATAATCAGACGATCGCTACATCTCCATAACAAATATTCAAGAATTAATATTTTTATCAAACAAAATATATTTCAAATCAAAATTTTAACTAGTTTTAAGGTCGAAAATAATAAGGAGATTTTTCTTTTACAAAGTTTCAAGGGACATACATTAAAACTTCAAAATTGAAATTATTTAAAATAATTATTAGTTTTATAAATTCGGGAAACAGGTGTTACAAATCTACCCACCTTAGAAATAAATGTGTCCTCGAATTTAAGGTCTAATAAGATAGACATACTTGGTTGGTCGATGAAAAGATAGGCAAATTTTAGGATAACAATATTGATCAAATAGGTGAAAAGAAAAAAATGAAGGGAAAATATTTAGGGTTTGGGATGTTTGGGAATTTTTTGTTTGTGAAGAAAATGGGAAAGCCTCCCCTATATATATATATATATATATATATATATATATATATATATATATATATATATATATATATATATATATATATATATATATATATATATAAGAATGGGGGTTCCTACATAGATTAGGATTAGGATTTTGGAATAAATCATTTCAAAGATTCAAATCAAATAACTCGTAGATTGATCAAATCTCAATCCAAAATAAGAATTTTGAAATAATAATAATATTACCAACTATATATATATATATATATATATATATATATATATATATATATATATATATATATATATATATATATATATATATATATATATATATATATATATATATAATATTACCAACTATATATATATATATATATATATATATATATATATTACCAACTATATATAATATATATATATATATATTTTATATATATATATATATATATATATATATATATATATATATATATATATATATATATATATATAAGAATGGGGGTTCCTACATAGATTAGGATTAGGATTTTGGAATAAATCCTTTCAAAGATTCAAATCAAATAACTCGTAGATTGATCAAATCTCAATCCAAAATAAGAATTTTGAAATAATAATAATATTACCAACTAATATTTAAATTTTTTTTGTAAATTTAAAACGAATGATAATATGAAAATAATAGCTCTAGAAGTATCATTTATAAAAGCAAACTAATAAATATTTTGTCATTCAATATAGGTAATTACTTCTTTTTTTTTCAAACCCAAAACATTTTCAAACCCAAGAAATATATATATACATGTTAATTAAAATAAATACAAATTTCTAACTAGAAAATATTCAAAACTAAAATAAAATAAAATTTTTAAAAACTAGGGAGTGGGCTTACAAATCTACCCACCTTAGAAATATTTTTTTCTCGGATTTCAAAGGACACGATTAGGTATGACTAAGAATGTAATCAATAAATGATATGATTAATGATCAACATGAGTTAGATCGTGAACTGGATTGAACCTTAAGAAAAGATACCACGTGGCATGATTAAAGTATAGTCGGAATGATCTAGTCACAATGATGATCTAGTCACAATGATTAAGGATATAATCGAAATAAGATTAAGTTAAACAAGAAAAATATCGTTAGGCCTGATTAACTGCTATTGGACTTGTATTGGCATGGTCAACAATCAAAATTTAGACAAAGTCTAAACATGGTTAAGATTACTTAGATACGGCTAAATGTTGTCACGATCAAGGATGATTAAAATTTTGTACGATTAATCATGCAAGTCATCCAAGCATGATTAAAATTTGGCACGAGTATGAATATGATTAAAATAATCATGACCACAGTGGAATAAAATCTAAACATTAGCAGTAATTGAGTTGAAGTATAGTCATGATTATGATTTTGGTCAAATAGTTTAGTTACGATCAAAGTCGTTAAGGATGATCCAAATCCAAATCATTCTAGCATGATCGATTATGTAGACATGATCATAGAATCATAATCTAGGTGTGATTATGAATCTAGTGGTAGAAAATCAAAACATGTTTAAAAGATGACGATTCGAAAATAGAAAGTTAAGAAAGAAAGGAAAAACAACCAATTTATTGAGAATATGGTAACTAGGAAGAAGGCACAAACCAATTTGGAAACTTAGTAGTCATATGTCAATAAAAGACGTAGCCTCTATGGTATTTGAAAATCGTAAGCATATCCGAAGTCACTTTACCAAGAATTTATGCCTCGCTAGTGTACAGCTAGATGCAATAAACTCTTAGTTCCACGACTCAAACAAGGATACATTAATGAATACCCTATCAACTCTATCCAATCTTGACATAACATCTCAAAATGAAAATAGGACAACTAAGACATAGTTTAAATAATGTTTGATAACCCACGTTTATCTTACTTCAAATTAGGGATCATGCCTCGCCAGTGCGCTGCTGGCTGCAGTGAACCCGCAGTCTCCATAATTCAAATAAATGGCGACAGTGCGCTGCTGTCTTTCCATTCTGAGTCCTCGAAAACTATTCCAACTATATTCATAGATTTCAAGGGAGCTTCTAGAATTTCAACAAGTTGATCATGATAGAAAAATATAAGTATCTGTTCTTTGAAGAAAAGTATCAATTTTGAAAACGATCGATGATATATCACTTTTGAAAATCAAACGATCGAAAATTTAAATGAGACGAGTAGGGATTTAATATACGCATAATTGAAGCAAGTTAGGCTCAAAACTTAATAGATGGAAATATGATATTAGCTTTTAGAAAATAATTACTTATGTAAATAATTACATCCTAGGCAGGAAAGATAATTCGAACAGATTCCAAGGCGATTAAGATAGGAGAATTGTAAGTAACTATCCTTCAAGAATCCATTCTTGAAAAATGAGCGACTAGAAAAAATAATGATCGATGCCAAACTAAGTAAAAAATTTCTAATCCCTATTTTACGGCTATTCAATATTTAATGATTGAGAGGAAATATTGAGTCAAACTAACTCAAGATTAATATATAGATATTTTGAGTGAAAAATTATTTAAAAAATAATTATTCTTTAGGTCCAAGGAAAAATTATAAGTGATACAAGCTTGCGATATGACGATGTTTTAGGGAAGGCACAAACGATCAAGATTAGGAAGAAAATGATCGAAGACAATAGAAATATAATTTTTAATTTTTTTTTCTTTATTATTCAGGGATCGAGGGGAAACATATACATATCTTTAATTTCAACAAAGGCTAACTAAGAACAAAGTTAGGCTCAAAAGTTAATAGATGGAAATAGAACATCTACTCTTAGAAAAGAAAATACTACTAGGTCTAATGGAAACTAAATAAGCAATACTGACCTTATGATGGAGTAATAATGTTTAGCTGGGGCAAAAAAGATAATTTGATCAAATTATCAAGGTTTAGGGATTGAGTCCTAGGAAGATCAAGTTTACCAAGCGAAATGGTCTACCCATCTTTGACCCAACCATCGTGTCAAAACACAATGGTACATCCTTCTAGTAAAATTCCTAAGCTTTCTAATAGGGTTTGAAATTTAATAGATCCTACCAAAATCACATAGCCTACATAGCAACTTTAACTACCCAACAGTCAATTGAATAAGGGACTCATATTCCTAATTATTCTCTTAAATCAAATTAATCCTAGTGTGAATGAGCATTTCCTAGTCGCATGCTCGCAATAGTACGACTAACTTAGGTACTATCACGAGTTCGCACAATTTGCAAAGACTGATGTCTAGCCCGCAATAAACCTAATGCTCACAAAATAATTATTATTGCTCATTCACAAACTAAATTAAGTTACAACATTCTAAGGTTTACATTTGATACAAAGTGCAATGTCTCAAAAACAACTAAATAAATATTCAACTATCTAACTGGTCTCTAGGTTTAGTCTCCGCATATACCCATGTCTCCCGAGTCCGATGCTAATAGCAGTCACGACTAATCTATAAAATTTTGGTTTCCAGTCAGAAATGGAACGAGTACAATCCAAGCATGCAGTTCCAAATATATGATAACGACTATAAGAACATTTCATAGAGAATGACATATATGATGAAAGAAACAACTATAAAATATGGCACGAAAAAATATATAGTGAAACAGTTAATCTTGAACTATAAAGAAAAGTGAATCATGGAACAAGGAAAACTTAATCAACTATGTTATTTGAAGTACACTGTTCAATAGTGATCAGGCTGGTCCACTACACCACACTGTCTACACGGTCTATATTGCATGAAATAAAACACGGTCTACATGGTCTACATTGCATGAAATAAAATACGATCTACATTGCATGAAATAAAACATGGTCTACACGGTCTACAATTGTAACCCCTCTTCTCAAAATTTTGAAATATTTTTTAATTTTGAATGGTGATTTTTAGAATTTTATAAATAAATAAATAAATAAATAATTATTATATGATGCTCTAGTCATGGTTAAGATTTGGAGTACAAGATAACTAGAAATCATTACCGATAGCGTGGACGTGTGCCTTGTAAACCCCCGTATTATCCTAATTAATCTTAGTATTTTAATTAATTTTAGAATATTTATTTGGTAGTAATTCATTAGTTTTAGTAAATATACGTATATATAATGTATATGTGTGCATGCTCGTACCTTATGATACTAAATATAGATATATTAAAAATTAGAATTTTAGAGAAATTATTTTTATTTTTTTATAGAATTTATTTGGGCATTTTTTTGATTCGGAAATCTTTTCAAACCAATATTTCCTCCAATCCTTAAACGTAATCCTTCCTCAAATCTACTCTTATTATAGACATCCTAGATTAATTAGGATCAAAATTCTCCTCTCTCTCGTAAATCCTTGGAACCATATATATAAGTATCGGCCAAATAGTCGTGGTATCCATCGCCAAACTCGTTGCCACCTCGTGCTCGAGTGCTGCGACCTCAACCCAAAACCCTTCATCCCCGAGCTCCCCTACCTTTTGGCGACCCCCCTGACCACCTGCAATTGCCAGCGCCTTCGCGTGACGCCGGGGAGACCCACGGAACCGACAGCAACCCGAGTCACCCCTGTTCGAGTACACCGTCAGGTACTCCTCTTCTCTCTAACTTTTCTTTGATTCTACTCGATGAAATTTCGATCTGTAAATTGCTATAGGAAGACCACATAACCATCTTTGAACCCCTTCAAAGGGATTTCGACCTCGTACCCTAGATCGACGCTGAAATCGACGCGAAGTCGAGTCGATACAGCCCCGAAAATAGAGCATTAAACCAGTTTTGAAACCTAACTTGGAAGCTAATTTTTGGTCCAAATACTGGAGAATTTGACAAACCAATTAAAGACAGTCAGAGACAACCTAACCGAGATCACAATGCACTTCTTAGAATCAAATTTTGCTTATTGTACAGAAAGTTATGGATTGCTGAACTTGTGATAAAAACTGCTTTAAAAATATTAAAAAAATTAGAATTCTGTCCGATACGGCATGCGCCCCGACAAACCGAGCGACGTGGTCGCGCACTATACACATCAAAAGGCGCATATAGATGTTGTCGACGTGTGGGAACTGACAGAACCTGATTTCGTTGCGTGTGCGCGACGAAATCAGTGCGTATCCGTCGAGATACTCCCGTATCGACATTTTACAAACTTGGCCATAACTTCGTGCACGTTTGTCGGATCGACACGAAACTTGGGCCATCAGGACCTAATTATTTTTTTGGTTCTGTGTGCCAAGTTTGGTCTGATTCTGAGAAGGTCGACCAGAACGCTTATTTGGCGGGCCCGCGACTTGCTCTAACGGGCGAATTTGTGTAGGGCCCGCTGGAATCCAACTTTGGATATACGGTTGGGTTCGTCTTCTCAAACTGAATCTGTAGACATATAGTTTGATGAATTTAGAGACAGTAGACTTTGGCACAGGTTTCGGTGCAAAACGGGTCCAACGACGGACATCGTTTTGATCCAAAATTATGATTTTGCCCTGTTCCAGAATTAGACTTTTAGACAAGCATTTTCTAGGTATATCTCTTATTCCGAGTATGGTCTTGATGTTTCTTTCAGCATCCGGAGTCGTTTGGTGATTGTGACATTTCTTTTTGCGGATATAGTGATTCTTGGACTTGCCACCTTCGCTTCACCACGCAAGATACCTTGCCACCTTACTCTGTGATTACATATGCTTATTTTTAGTTGTTATTTTCAGTAATTCTTATTTCTTGATTATAAAACTGTGCGTCCAAGTCACACTTGGGTGCAAGCGACTCTATCGATCGTTTTCTTGCTTTTATTTATTTCTCTTGCATTGACTTAGTCTAGTGACCACCAATTATTGATGAGGTATTGGTATATCTCATACGGCCTGGACACTTGCTTTACCATGTGTTGTGAGTCACATGTAGGACACGCACCCGCGTAGTCGGCTGGCCACTGACACGTGTGGAGCGTACGACGGATAGGAGTAACTGCCAATAGAATTGCATGTTAGAAGACTTGATGGTTACTAGAGGTTCACATCAGTTATGGAGATGATGATACTAGGCATTAGGTGGGAAGAACAATACCTGACGTATGGGCTTCTTTGCACTTCCCTGATTACCTGTGTGCTCCTCTAGAGACGCAGGCTCCAGGTGCCCTCTGACGTTTCCCAGAGCGTTATAGATGTACTCATTGCATATGATGCCCTCTGACGATCTTCGGATGTTACAGACGTAGGCCCTTGGTGCCCTATATGAGGACTATGTCGATCCCATCTACAGCCATGGCTCACGCGTCGAAGGATTGTTTCTCAACTGCATATTCGCAGTAGAATGGTCAAGAACCCTATTGCATGCATCCCCCTTTCTTTTCTATTATATTAGCACAGTTTATATGGCATGGTGTTTTCTTGTATCTTGCTACGTCCCTCTGAGGACCTGGTTATCTCTCCAGGATTAGACGACTTCCCGCAGGAGTACGAAGCGGCTCTGGCTCCAGCTTACATTGATGACGAGGTAGTTCCTACTGATTTCTAGTCTATTCCTTATTTGAGACATTAGTGGATATTTTACATCTTTTTTTTCTATTTTGCGGAGGTTGGACTCCAATCTTGTGAGACTATTTTTATAGCTGTTTGGAGTGAGTATGTTCACCCGACAATCTTTTGATACACTCATTTATTATCTGGACTCTGCTATCTTCTGTGTTGAGCTGTGATGGGATTAGATTATATTATATTCTGGCCTATGATTATATTATACAGCTTATGTACATATACGAAGATTTCATATATTGGAGTATTATTCGTATATGTGCAGCTGGCATGTTTGCGTACTTGGTCCTAAGTATTTTGGGACTGGGGGTTACATGTTTTTGTGGTGGCCCAGTCATGTAATGCCCCAGTCCTAAAATACTTAGGACCAAGTAAGCAAACTTGCCAGCTGCGGCCATCCAGAGATTATGGCACCTCCAGTCAGCCCCAGCCTACTACGACGCCGACGACGGTGCATCTAAAGATTGCGGCACCCCCAGTCAGCCCCAGCCTACTACGACGTCGACGACAGTGCATCCAGAGATTGCGGTACCCCTAGTCAGCCTCTTGGCTGACTGGGGCTGACTGGAGGTACCACAATCTCTGGATGGCCGCAGCTGGCATATTTGTGTACTTTGTCCTAAGTATTTTAGGACTGAGGCGTTACATGACTGGGCCACCACAAAAACGTACAACGCCTCAGTCCCAAAATACTTAGGACCAAGTACGCAAACATGCCAGCTGCACATATACGAAGAATACTCCAATATATGGAATCTTCGTATACGTACATAAGCTGTATAATATAATCACAGGACAGAATATAATATAATCTAATCCTATCACAGCTCAACACAGAAGATAACCGAGTCCAGATAATAAATGAGTGTATCAAAAGATAGCCGGGTGAACATACTCACTCCAAACAACTATAAAAACAGTCTCACAAGATCGGAGTCCAACCTCCATAAAATAGAAAGAAAAGAGATATAAAATATCCACTGTCTCAAATAAGGAATAGACTAGAAATCAGTAGAAACTTCCTCGTCATCAATGTAAGCTGGAGCCAGAGCCGCTCCGTACTCTTGCGGGAAGTCGTCTAATCCTGGAGAGATAACCAGGTCCTCAGAGGGACGTAACAAGATACAAAAAATTCTATGCCATATAAACTGTGCTAATATAATAGAAAAGAAAGGGGGATGCATGCAATAGGGTTCCTGACCATTCTACTGCGAATATGCAGTTGAGAAACAATCTTTCGACGCATGAGCCCTGGCTGTAGATGGGATCGACATAGTCCTCATATAGGGCACCAGGGGCCTACGTCTGTAATGTCCGAAGATCGTCAGAGGGCATCATGTGCAAGGGGTACATCCATAACGCTCTGGAAAACATCAGAGGGAACCTGGAGCCTGCGTCTCCGGAGGAGCGCACAAGTAATCAGAAAAGTGCAAAGAAGCCCATACGTCAGGTATTGTTCTCCCCACCCAATGCCTAGTATCATCATCTCCATGAATCTTCCAACATGCAATTCTATTGGCAGTTACTCCTATCCGTCGCACGCTCCATACGTATCGGTGGCCAATCGACTACGCGGGTGCGTGTCCTACATGTGACTCACAAAATGTGGTAAAGCAAGTGTCCAGGCCGTATGAGATTTACCAATACCTCATCAATAATGGGTGGTCACTAGACCAAGTCAATGCAAGAGAAATAAATAAAAGCTAGAAAATGACCGATAGAGTCGCTTGCACCTAAGTGTGACTTAGATGTTCAATTTTATAATCAACAAATAAAAAATACTAAAAATAACAACTGAAAATAAGAATATGTAATCACAGAGTAAGGTAGCAAGGTATCTTGCCTGGTGAAGCGAAGGTGGCAAGTCCAAGAATCACTATATCCGTAAAAAGAAATGTCACAATCACCAAACGACTCTGGATGCTGAAAGAAACATTAATAACGTACTCGGAATAAGAGATATACCTAGAAAATGCCTGTCCAAAAGTTAAATTCTGTAATAGAGGAAAAATCGTAATTTTTGGTCAAAACGATGTCCGCCGTTGAACCCATTTTATACCGAAATGTGTGCCAAAGTCTACGGTCTCTAAAGTCGTCAAACTATATGTCTACTGATTCAGTTTGAGGAGGACAAACCCAACCGTATGTCCAAAGTTGGATTTTGGTGGGCCGTGCACAAATTTGCCCGTTAGAGCGGGTCGCGGGCCCGCCAAATAGGCGTTCCGGTTGACCTTTTAGAATCAGACCAAACTTGGCACACAGGACCAAAAAAATAATTCGGTCCTGATGGCCCAAGTTTCGTGTCGATCCAACAAACGTGCACGAAGTTATGGCCAAGTTTGTAAAAATATCGATACGGGGTTATCTCGACGGATACGTACTGATTTTATCGCGCACACGCAACGAAATCGGGTTCCGTCAGTTCCCACACGTCGGCAACATCCATACGCGTCTTTCGATGTGTATAATATGCGACCACATCGTATCTGACAGAATTCTAAATTTTTTAATGTTTTTAAAGCAGTTTTTGTCACAAGTTCATCAATCCATAACATTCTGTTCAATAAGCTAAATTTGATTCTACAAAGTGCATTGTGATCTCGGTTAGGTTGTCTCTGAATGTCTTTATTTGGTTTGTCAAATTATCCCATATTTGGACCGAAAATTAGCTTCCAAGTTAGGTTTCAAAACTGGTTTGATGCTCTATTTTCGGGGCTGTATCGACTCGACATTGCGTCGATTTCATCACCGATCTAGGGTACGAGGTCGAAATCCCTTTGAAGGGTTTCAAAGATGGTTATATGGTATTCCTATAGCAATTCACAGATTGAAATTTCATCGAGTAGAATCGAAGAAAAGTTAGAGAGAAGAGGAGTACCTGACGGTGTACTCGAACAGGGGTGACTCGGGTTGCTGTCGGTTCCGTGGGTCTCCCCGGCTTCACGCGGAGGCATGGCGGTTGTAGGCGGTCAGGGGGGGTCACTAAAAGGTGGGGGAGCTCGGGGATGAAGGTTTTTGGGTTGAGGTCGCAGCATTCGAGCACGAGGTGGCGGCGAGTTTGGCGATGGATACCTCGGCTATTTGGCCGATAATTATATATATGGTTCCAAGGATTTACGAGAGAGAGGAGGATTTTAATCCTAATTAATCTATGATGTCTATATTAAGAGTAGATTGAGGAAGGATTAGGTTTAAGGATTGGAGGAAATATTGGTTTGAAAAGATTTCCGAATAAAAAAATGCCCAAATAAATTCTATAAAAAAAATATAAACAATTTCTCTAAAATTCTAATTTTTAATATATCTATAATTAGTAGCATAAGGTACGAGCATGCACACATATACATTATATATACATATATTTACTAAAACTAATGAATTACTACCAAATAAATAATCTAAAATTGATTAAAATACTAAGATTAATTAGGATAATACGGGGGTTTACATGTCTTGACTAGTGTATTAGCTATGCTAGGGAAGGCCGAGCCATAAGTGTGTTCCAACTAGGAAAACCAGGCCAAGTTACGACTTGACCACTATAAAGAATTTAATTAAGTTATTTATTAATATTATGACTTTTAGGAAAATCGGTTGTACAAAAATAGTCCGGACTTGACCCGAACCAGACCCAAGCCCATGTAGCACTGTAGTGCGACAAACGACATCAATATAGATATAGAGATGTGTATATACGTTGGTAGTTCATTTTATAAACTAGTGAGTAGTTCTATAAATTGAATATTAAATATAATGGATGCATTATTCGCATTTTTTATACTTACCTTTGTTGAAAGTATGATAATAATTTTCCTATATATTATATTAATATATATATAATATATATATAGATAGATATATAATATATATCTATATTGTATGTTGCAGATTTTATAATTGTCCATATAGTTTTTATTGATAATTTAAAGGGTTAGTATATAT
>JANAVB010009400.1:205212-217712 GCA_029216955.1 Iris pallida
GATCTTTTATTGAAAATTCTATATCCCTTACTCTTAGCAGCATATCCGAGAAATATCCCGTCATCTGCTTTGGAGTCGAACTTTTCCAAGTTATCCTTGGTGTTTAGGATAAAACAGCGACATCCAAAACTTTAAAGTAAGAAATGTTTGGAATTCTTCCAAACCAAAGCTCATATGGTATTTCTTCGAGATTGGTCGAATTAACACCCTATTCAAAATATGACAAGCTGTACTAAAGCTTCTGCCCAGAAATATTAGGAGATTATTCTGATTCAGCATGACTCTAGCCATTTTGTTTAGAGTGCGATTCTTCGTCCTCCCCCAATACCATTCTGTTAGGGAGTTCTAGGACAAGAAATTCGTGCTAATATCCACTATCATCATAAAACTTTTTGAAATTAGAATTTTTGAATTCGCCACCATGATATCTTCGGATACGAGTAATCATGAAGCCTTTTTCGTTTTGTACCTTTTGCAAAATATCTGAAATTCAAAATTGCATCACTTTTGTTTGATAAGAAAAACCCAAGTAAAACAAAGAAATCATCAACAAGAACAAAATCGTAGAGCTTACCGCCAAGACTAGCGACTCTACTAGGACCAAATAAATCCTATGAATTAACTGCAAAGGTCTAGAAGTCTCTTACAACGTTGATGGAGTAAAGTAACCTATGTGCTTTGTTCTTTTTACATCAGCACATACCATATCTCTCTTGAATGGAATCTCAGGGAGTCCTCTTACCAACTTCTTTGTTCTAAGTCGTGAGATAGTATCCATGTTTGCATGTCCTAGTCTCATATGCTATAGCCAGCTTTCATCTTGATTGGCTACTAGGCACCTACCCTGCATTATTATATTCTTCAAAAATAAAACATAAATATTGTCTTCTCTAATCCCTTTATATATGGGATTACCTGATGACAAATATATGGTACATTTATCTTTCACAAAATTGATACCTATAACCATTATCTGCCAAATGACTTATGCTTAATAGGTTTGTTTCATTCTGTCTAGACAAACATCCTTTATTACTTTGGATAGAGAGAAATACCTACAGTACCATTACAATTATATCACCTCTCAAATTATTTCGAATGAGACATATCCTTCTTTCTTCATCGATAACGTAGCGAACAAAGATGCATCACCAGTCATGTGTCGCGACCAGCTCCGCTATCTCGGATCCATTTGCTTCTAGCATGAGAGGGTTGAGGGTCCACCTACAAGACAAGTAGATAAATCCTTTGGTACCCATTTTCTGAAGGGTCCATTCTGATTAGCTTTAGGTCTCCAGATTAAAGTGTGATTGTCACAAGCTTTCTTTCCAAACAATACTGTGATATGTGTCCATGCGTGCCACAATAATGCAAGTAAGTTTAGAACCATGTGGTCACAACTGTGTTCACATGCTTGTTTGGTTTGGAGAACCTATAAGTGAAAGCATGATGATATTCGTGTTTCTTCTTGCTTTCTTATTTTTAGTCCTCTTAGGTGTATGCTTGGCATTAGGACTAAATTTAGGCTGTGTCACAGGTATTGCCTGTTTGCCTAACTTGATTTCTAACTTTTTAGAAATCGCAATAGACTCTCATATCTAGCAGTCATATCTGAGTCTTTGTTCTGTTACTATGTGCTGTCTCTTTCTCTATGTTATATAGTTTCTTGTATCTTGACATAGTCTCTTTCTTTCTTTTTACTTTTGAGGATAGCCTCATGTAGTCTAACCCTTGAGTTTGGCTATCTCTTCCATGTTATCGGGTAGAACGTCTCTCTTATATTCTTCAATAAGATTGGACATCTAGCTAACTCGATTGTGTATGCCTTATCTCTTTTCGAGATTGCTTATACATGTCGAGCACAGTTTTGTGATCTTCACGTAATTCGCTAAAGGCATTTTCTAATTCATCGAAAGTAAAATCATCATATAGAGGGTTTAAAGATACCTTATCAAATGCCATAAGACAGACTTTGCATTGCCGCAGGGTCTATCCTCTTCTTCTGTATCACTGGCTTCACTTCATGCCAGATACTTATGTTGGCATACTTTCGACCGGATGTTGCTTTTCGCTTGATCTTGATCTGTCATAGTGGACTGCTTTTCTTTGAAGTTGGACAGTCCTTCTTCATGTGCCGTCTTCTTGCATCCAAAGCAAATGGTTTCATCTTCATTGCTTTCTTGGACATCTCTCTTCCTTCTGCTTGATTTCTTAAACTTTAGGAATCTTCGAAAGTTCTTCACAATAGGCCTGTTCATCACCACTTGATGATTCTTCATCAGAGTCATTGCATGTTGATTTTTTGCTTGAGCTTTGAAGGCAATAGATTTTTCTTTTGGTATTGCTTCTTCAAACTCTTGCAAATCAAGTTCATGGGTCCATCAGCTTCCCCATCAGTGTTTTCAAGGACATAGTGGTAAGATCGTTTCCTTCAATAATGATGGGCTTTTGGATTCCAGTTCTGTAGAGCCCGCAGCACTTTTCTGATCTTCTCTGATTGCTGTAATTCTTGCCAGAGATTGCATGATTAGTTATATCAAGAAACGAGTAACATATGTGTAATTGACTCACCGGGTTTCATCTTGAAAGATTCATATTCCTGTGTCAGTCTACTAATTTTGGATTCCTTCACTTGGAAAGTACCTTCATGAGTTACCCAAAAGTTTCCAAATTTCGTGAGACGTCTTAAAGGTTGAAACTCTGTTGAACTCCGTTTTGTCAATTGCACAGAATAGCATTAATGGCACGAGCATCTAGACTAGCCTCAGCTTTTTCAGCTTCAGTATTTTGTCATGAGGCTTGTCTACAAGCTGCCTTCACAACTGTGGGTGCTGGTTTCTTATAACAATCAATGACTATATACCAAAGATCAAGTAACAAGAGATTTTAAGAAAAAATTATTCGTGTTTTCCAATAGGTATAATTTGTTCCATCAAATAGGGGAGTCTATTTGCGGATTGCCCTTCACCATTGAATATTAATTTCACGACTGCCATATATACTCTCTGAGGTTTGTTATATAAAAATAACCTGCTCTGATACCAATTGTAGGACTATTGAGCACATCTAGAGGGGGGTGAATAGAGTGTGTGTGTGCAGCAAAAATTAATCACCAATTAAAACTTTAAACTATGGCAGTGAAATAAGATACTAAATATATGCAATGCAGAGATAGAGAATTCAAACTCAGCAACACAGCGATATATACTGGTACCCTCTGAGAGGACTAATCCAGTCTCGAGTACTCTTGCTCGATGTTAATCCACTATGGCACAAGCTTTAACTGAGAGCTTGCAGTCTCTTACAACATGTGCTGGGTGAAAAGTGCACGACCGACTTCACAACACCGTGCTTGGTGACGAGCGCACGACCAGCTCCACAACAAAAAAGTTGCTGAACTTGGAACGACCTCTTACAACTCTTGGATATACCAAAAGACTCTAAATCAACTCTGATATTACTGGCTTTTGGCTAAGAGGTGTATAGGTATGATTTGAAAATATTAGATCGTTTGAAAACACTTGAATAGTAGAGAAGAGAAGATGAAGAGTGAATAAATGAATTGAAATGAAAAGTTCTTCTCTATTTATAGGTGTTTTCTGGGACCGAACTCGGACAGAGTTCGGGCAGAGTTCGGATGCAGATATCTCGTAAATAGACGTTGCTCGCAGATTTGGAGGCAACAGAAGTTTGAATACAAACTGACGCCGAACTCGGACAGAGTTCGGTCCGAACTCGGGCCGAACTCGGTTATGAGTTCTGTTAGGAGATTTTCGAAATTGTATCAAAAATTGTTTTCTAAGAAATTTTGGAGTATTTTGTAAAAAGATTTAGATGGTAATGGGTATGCTTTTTAGAATGTGGACTGGGATAACCCTAAGCCAGTATTACCAAAACTGATTTTACAAAATAAATCCTAGACTCAATAAAATGTAAAATACAGAATAAAATATAAAATGAGTCATCTTCAGATTTGATGATGTTGATGCTTCGTTTGATGCAGTACAACGTCCGTTAAAATAGATTTCATATATCCTAAAATGATTAGCCAGCATTTGTATATTTTGTGTATTGACTTAAGTTCATGTTGATTATCGAAATCGGTGTGACCATGGAACGGGCCAACAATAGTGATTCTTGGACTTGCCACCTTCGCTTCACCATGCAATACCTTGCCACCTTACTCTGTGATTACATATTCTTATTTTCAGTTTTATTTTCAGTAATTCTTATATCTTGATTATAAACTGTGCGTCCAAGTCACACTTAGGTGCAAGCGACTCTATCGATCGTTTTTTTGCTTTTATTTATTTCTCTTGCATTGACTTAGTCTAGTGACCACCCTTTATGATGAGGTATTGGTATATCTCATACGGCCTGGACACTTGCTTTACCACGTGTTGTGAGTCCATTAGGATACGCACCCGCGTAGTCGGCTGGCCACTGATACGTATGGAGAATACGACGGATAGGAGTAACTGCCAATAGAATCGCATGTTAGAAGACTAATGGTTACTAAGGTTCACATCAGTCATAGAGATGATAATACTAGGCTTTGGGTAGGGAGAACAATACCTGACGTATGGGTTCTTTGCACTTCCCTGATTACCTGTGCGCTCCGCCAAAGACGCAGGCTCCAGGTGCCCTCTGATGTTTTCCAGCATTATGGATGTACCCCTTGCACATGATGTCCTCTGACGATCTTTGGATGTTACAGACGTAGGCCCTTGGTGTCCTATATAAGGCTATATCGATCCCATCTACATCCCTCATGCGTCGAGGATTGTTTCTCAACTGCATATTCGCAGTAGAATGGTCAGGAACCCTATTGCATGCATCCCCCTTTCTTTCTATTATATTAGAACAGTTTATATGGCATGGTATTTTCTTGTATCTTGCTACGTCCTTCTGAGGAACTGGTTATCTCCAGGATTAGACGACTTCCCGCAAGAGTATGGAGCGGCTCTGGCTCCAGCTTATATTGATGATGAGGGTAGTTCCTACTGATTTCTAGTCTATTCCTTAATTGAGACATTAGTGGATATTTTACATCTCTTTTCTTTCTATTTTGCGGAGGTTGGACTCCGATCTTGTGAGACTATTTTTATAGCTGTTTGGAGTGAGTATGATCACCCGGCTATCTTTTGATACACTCATTTACTATCTGACTCTGTTATCTTCTGTGTTGAGCTTTGATGGCATTAGATTATATTATATTGGCCTGTGATTATATTATACAACTTATGTATATACGAAGATTCTACATATTAGAGTATTATTCGTATATGTGCAGCTGGCATGTTGCGTACTTGGTCCTAAGTATTTGGGACTGGGATGTTACATGTTTTGTGGTGGCCCAGTCATGTAATGTCCCAGTCCCAAAATATTTAGGACCAAGTACGCAAACATGCCAGCTGCGGCCATCCAGAGATTGTGGCACCCCCAGTTAGCCCAGCCTACTACGATGCCGACGACGGTGCATCCAGATATTGCAGTACCCCCAGTCAGCCCCAGCCTACTATGACGTCGATGACGGTGCATCCAATTTAATTAAGTTATTTATTAATATTATGACTTTTAGGAATTCGATTGTAACAAAACAGTTCGGACTTAACCCGAACCAGACCCAAGCCCACGTAGCACGGTAGTGCGACCACGACATCCATATAGATATAAGATGTATATACGTTGGTAGTTCATTTTTATAAACTAGTGATAGTTTCTATAAATTGAATATTAAAATATAATGGATGCATTATTCGCTATTTTAATTTATATTTACCTTTGAAAGTATGATAAATAATTTTCATATAGATATATATATATATATATAAATATATATATATATATATATATATATATATATATATATATATATATATATATATATACTAACCCTTTAAATTATCAATAATAATATATATATATATATATATATATATAATCTATATATATAATATATATTATATATATATATATATTATATATATATATATCGTATATAAGATATTAATATTTAAAGAAATATTTTTACTTTAGGATTTTGATAATATTTCCTAAAGGTATTTTTAGATTTTGGTATTAATAGGATTTGATATGTATTATATATATATGTATGTAAAAAATATAGATTTATATAGGTTATGTATAAAGGAAAAGAAAGAAAAAAAACATATAAAGAAAAAAAAAAAATAAAAATAAAAAAGGAATGGTATTGTTCATGAAACCCAGTCCCGTGCCCAACCCGCGACCGCTAGAGTAGAACCACACCCCTGTATAAATCGAGAGGAAGGAGAGAAGAAGAAAAACGTCCAAACCCTAAAACCAACCCGGGCCGACTTCCCTTGGCCGATAGTCGCCGGGCCGCCGTCGCCGGTGACAGGCCGACCGTGCGCCACCGAGCCCAGTCATGGGCAGCAGGGCACGGCATAGCAAAACAACGCAGCAATAGTAGCCTTCGCTGCGAGGTATGCTACTTTACAGCCCTATATGCTTTCCTATTTTCGATCAATTTTTGATCTGTAAAATCCTATGTATAGTCTACACAACCCTCTAGAGATCTCAACAAATAGATTCAAACATTCAGTTGAGCCATCAATCAATAAAATTGATGAAAAATCCTGTCCGAAAATAGAGTATAGAACAATCCCCACCCTAATTTGGAAGGCGATTCCTCGCCAATCATGCGACAATTGCGAAATTCTATCTGAATAGGGTTGTAGACAACCTATAAGTCTTGAAGACCTTTTTTTAGTTTCTGATTTCGTCTAATATGTCTCGAGAAAACAGTTGCTAAAAATAAAGAAAAATATTTTTTACACTACCAAAATAAGTCATATTATCGACGAAATTTGCGACGCCTATGGAAAACGTCGCTAACTAGTCCATAACTTCATGCACGTTTGTTATCTCGAGAAAAAACTTGTGCCAACAGGACTATGCCATTTTTCTGGTCCTGTAATCCAAGTTTGGCCCGATTCTGAGAAGGTCGACCAGAACGCTATTTTGGCAGGCCCGCGATCCGATCCAGTGGGCAATTTTGTGCACGGCCCGTCGGAATCCAACTTTGGACATATGGTTGGGTTCGTATCGTCAAACCGGCCCGCTGGAATCCAACTTTGGACATTCGGTATAAAGCGGGTAAAACGACGAACAACGTTTTGACCCAAAATTATGATTTTGCCCCTGTGACCAGAATTGGACTTTTGGGTAGGCATTCTTAGACATTTCTTTCACACCAAACTCCTTGGTAATGTCTGTTTCAGCATCCGAAGACTATTGTGCGAGTTGGACTTTTTTGGCTTACTGAGTAGTTGGGTATTATCGATTTTACCAGCAAAGGACCACAGGTAAGTACATATACTAATTGCTTTCGATTACTAATAGTTTTTCCATTTCATGTTTATACAATGCTTTCCTTCTTTTTGACACGTTGTTACACGGATTAGTATCATGGATCTCTACATACTGTATTTCTTGATTATCAAGCATTACCGTGTTCATGACTTGTTCGAGTCCATGAGTACTAGTCGAGAGGAAAATATCTTAGTAGACATGTGAACTACCCAGAACTATCTTCCATGTATTTCGTGAAGAATAGCAACCGCACAATATACATACGGGGTACCGAATTTATCCCTAGACGTTCACATGTCGAACCTGATATTTCAAAACATGTAGATAGTTGTCATTTACTTGATTCTCCTTGTCTCTTCACCACATGCCATGTCATCCTATTTACATGATATATCTTATTGTAAAGTACTTGTTTCATTCTAGACATGCCATGTTTCAATTTGCTATCTAGTTTTATTTCACATATGTTATTTTTATGTCTTATAAATTCTATTATATTTTTGAATAGACTGTCGGCCTGTGTGCTTGTTCCATTCCTGACTGGAATGTGTATTAGGAGATACGGGTATATGCTGAGGTCAACCATAGAAGACTAATTAGATGTGTGGTAGTTTTCTATAATTGTAAAAGTTTATATTTTTCATTAAAAATATAAAACTTATAAATTTTGTAAAGTTGATTTAGTCTTGTGAATGGGCAATAAAGTTATTCTTTATATAATTTTAGAGCATTATGGCTAGACAGCGTTCTACCGTCGACACTGCGGCGTAGGCTGACTTGGACACGCACTCGTATCCCGAAAAAACGGGTGTGGGTCATGACAAATTTTTGGGGTAGCCCATGCAGGTCTTTCTTCGCAATAATTGTTTGAACTCGTGGTAGTACCACATTAGTCATACTACTGCGAGCCTGCGACTAGGAACTAGGATGCTCATTCACAATTATGATTGATTGAATTTAGAAAAAATGATTAGGACTAGGACTAGGAGTTCCTTATTCAACTTGACCATTGGTTAGTTAAGGATTGTTATATAGACTATGCAATTTAGGTAAGAATTTATTAAATTCAGATAACTTGGGACTTTCCATAGATATACTATTGTATTTTGATATGACGATAGGCTCCAAGATGGGTAGACTATTCATTTTGTAACTTAGGCCTTCCTAGAATTCAATCCCTAACCTTGATAAGTTGTCCAAATTATCTTGCTGCCCTCTCTAAATACTATCACAATTATCTATATCACCTAGTTATTCCCATTGGCCATAAGTAATTGTTCTTTCTAAGAGTATATTTTACTTCCATCTATTGAGTTTTGACCTAACTCGATTATCCATATATTTATTCATTCCGAGTTAATTTTTCAAGATATATATATGTGTTTACCCTCAATCTTGAATGTTATAGAGATATAAATTAAACTTTATATTTCTATCATCTTTGATCATTTCCTTCCTATTCTTGATCATTTATACAAATTTTATCTTATGCCTTTTTTTAAACATCGCCATATCATAAGTTCGTATTACTTATACTTTTCCTTGGACCTAAGGAATTATTTTAAATAATTCCTCACTTAATTGTCTATATGTTAATCTCGAGTTAAGTTTTTGATTCAAAATTTTTCTCTCAATCATTGAATATCGAATATCCATGAAATATGGATTAGAAGATTTTACTTCTTTTGGCTTCGACCATTATCCTCCATAATCAATTATTTTTCTTTCCAAGAACTAATAATTATACCTGAAGGACAGATACTTACATCTTCTTGGAACTTGTTTGAATTTCTAGAAGTTCCTTCGAAATTCTTATGGATATAGTTGGAAGAATATTCGTTGACGTACGATGGCAAGACAGTAGCACACTGTCGTCATATACTTGAATTATCGAGACCGCGAGTTCACTGCAGCTAACAGCGCACTGGCGTGTCATGATCCCTAAGTTGAAGTAATTTTAAGTAAATGTAAGTTATCGAATGTTATTAAAACTATGTCCTAGTTGCCCCATTTGACTTTTGAGTTGTATGTTAATATTGGTAGAGCTAATAGAATATTTGATACAATATCACACTTGAGTCATATAACCAAGGGTTTATTGCAGCCAGATGTACATTGGCGAGGCATGGATTCTCGATAAAACGATTTCAGATATGCATATGATTTTTGAATACTATAGAGGCTATATATTTTATTGACATATGACTGTTATTTTCATAATCTACGAATTTGATTTTATACATCTTCTCGATAAACCATGTTGCTTTTCTAGAATCATCTTTCTTCCTAACAGTCGTTTGAAAATCTACTACTAGACTTGACATCCCATTTCTTATTATCATATTCTTAATAAACTGGTCGTTCGTTCCTTCTTGTCCTTTCTATTTAAATTCTATCATTTAATTTCTTTCTGGTAATCGTTAGAACCGATTATTATATTCTGATTATATTCTACTAGATTCATCATCATACTTAGATTGTTGAAACTATGATCGTGCCTAAAAGATTTTGGTTTAGTAACAGATCGTGCCAAAGATTTCGACTAGATTATTCTCAACGACCGTTTGATTACGACTAGACGATTCGATTATATTTCAATTGTGCCAACTAGCATGTTTTCCTAGATTTTGATCTTATAATCATGCCTAAATGATTTTGCTTAAACAGTCGAGCATGCCAAAATTGATTCCAATTTTGGTCATTCTTAAACGACGTTGATTGTGACCAAACTATTTTGACTATAATCACAATCGTGCCTATATTTCAACTCAATTATTGCTAATGTTAGACTTCTATTCCACTATGATCATGACTATTTGGACCGCGTTCATGCTCGTGCTAACTTTTTTAATTTTTGATCATGCTTGGACGACTTGCATGATTAACCTTGATCGAGATCGCGTCTTAGCCGTATCTAAGTGATTTTTCCATGTTTAGACTTAGCCTAAATTTTTATCGTGGATTATGCCTAACGACACTTCTCATTTAGCTAACCCTATTTTTGTTCTATCCTTAAGCATACTTAGACTTTGACCTTGACTAAATCCATGACCCTATAATTTGGTCGTATTTCAATCGTGCCTAAACAATTGATCGTGCTAAACCGATTTTCCTTGATCATCCTTAAAACAAAATCGTGACTCAATCATTTGGAATATATTTTAATCGTGCCAAATCGCGTTCCCCCTTGAGGTTTTGATTCTATCGCGATTACGCTTATCTAATTCTGATTATGAATCGTATCATTTTTATATTCTCAGTAGTGCTTAGTCCTATCCTTCAAAATTTTGAGCACGAAAATTTTTCTAAGGTGGGAGAATCGTAAGCTCACTCCCCAAAATTTTAAGATTTTTGTCTAAAAAAAATTTATATTATAAATGTTTTGAAATAAAAAAGAGTTTTACCAAAGCACTTTATAGAGATTTTTTATATTTACGAAAATAGACTTTTAAGAATTAAAGATTATTATCAATTATTTCTATGATTTTAATTTATAAATACATTTGAATGATATCAAATATTAATTTATATTCTCATGGTGACAATATATTAGATAAATATTTACTAAATTAGTTTTGATCTATGAAAGTATATTATTTGATAATACATAGTAACTATTTAACTCTTATTACAATTATCAAGTATTATCTTTAGATTTGGTCAAAGGTATTTTTTAAATAGTATTAATAAAATCTAGAATTATTTTTTAAATCATTTTGGATTGATCCTGAGTTATTGGATTCATTATTTATTTAAACCTTAGAAAGATCTGATCATCCTAGTCCTTCCCTATTTGGGATTTCCCAAATCCTATATAGCGGAGCATTCCTCTGATTTATCTCCATAATTCCTAATTCCCAATCCAATCCCAAATCCCTAGTCCCCAAAATCCCTAATCATCTAAATCCCTAAACCATTTTCCTAATCAAGAACCCTAACCCTAGTTCCTAATTCCTGAAACCCTAATCCTGACCTAAAATTTTCCTTTCCCTTTCACCTATTAGATCAATATTTTCTTATCATAAAATTTTTTATTTTTCCCCGATCAACCAAGTCCGCCTATCCTATTTGTCTTTAAATTCAAGGATGAATTTATTTCTAAGGTGGATAGATTTGTAACCCCTCTTTCCAAAATTTTAAAATATTTTTTTAATTTTGAATGGTGATTTTTAGAATTTTATAAATATTTAATTAATTAATTATTATTATAGGATGGTCTAGTTATGGTTAAGATTTGGAGTGCAAGATTACTAGAAATCATAGCACGGATAGCGTGGTCGTGTACCTTGACTAGTATATTAGCTATGCTAAGGAAGGCCGAGCCATAAGTATGTTCCAACTAGAAAAACGACCAAGTTGCGACTTGACCTCTATAAGGAATTTAATTAAGTTATTTATTAATATTATGACTTTTAGGAAATTCGGTTGCACCAAAATAGTCCGGACTTGTCCCGAACCAGACCCAAGCCTATGTAGCCCTGTAGTATGACCAACGACATCCATATAGATATATATAGATGTGTATATACATTGGTAGTTCATTTTTATAACCTAGTGAGTAGTTTCTATAAATTGAATATTAAAATATAATGGATGCATTATTCGCTATTTTAATTTATATTTACCTTTGAAAATATGATAAATAATTTTCCTATATATGTGTGTGTATATATATTTGTATATGTGCCCATTTTAATAATTGTCCATATAGTTTTTATTGATTATTTAAAGGGTTAGTATATATATATATATATATATATATATATATATATATATATATATATATATATATATATATATATATATATATATATATATATATATAGATATTACTATTTAAAGTAATATATTTTTACTTTAGGATTTTGATAATATTTCGTAAAGGTATTTTTAGACTTTGGTATTAATAGGATTGGATATGTATAATATATAAGGAGTTATATATATATATATATATATATATATATATATATATATATATATATATATATATATATATATATATATAATATATATATATATATATATATATAGATTTTATATAGTTATGTATAAAGGAAAAGAAAGGAAAAAACAAATAAAAAAAGAAAAGGAAAAAATAGAAGAAAAGAAAAGAAAAGAAAAGAAAAATGGGAATGGTATTG